>CANXYI010183086.1:0-13600 GCA_948208565.1 Hura crepitans
AGCCATACACATAAAAGGACACCAAAGGATTAGGCTATAATCCAAGCGAAGAAGGCAAACTAAAGCAAGGCAATTTGCTCAAAGATTACTTTGTCAAGCAAAAGGGTACCAAGTATAATGGAACCCTAGAGCCTGCCATAATAGAGGGATGCTGCAAAATTGGGGTTCGAGATATTCACTAATGTTATAGATAGGGAAATAGGACATCTCACTCAAGTTCAGTGGGTAGAAGAAGTTTTTCCAAAGCTGCTAGTGGATGAAGAAGACTACTCTGCCATCTTAGAGGACATGCCTAAATTAGAGGATTCTAATTTATTTATGGATGAATTGTATCTTTGTGACCTCTTTAAGGTGAACAATTATTTTTCCAATAAAATGAATAGTGAATTTACTTACTTATGTGATTTTTATCCTGATGGTAATATGTATCCACATGAGCATTTTTGACATTAATTGCATTAAAACTAATCACTTTAATCTTGGAACCAATGAACAACTAAAGAATGTATTAATTGCCCATGATACTATTGTTGAAGAAAGAGAAAAATTCGAGAGATTACTGATGAAATATGAAATGATTTTTGCCTGGAACTATGACGACATGCCGGGGATTGATAGCAAAATTATGGAACATGACATACCAATGCACAACCACACTATCCCGGTATGACAAAAACTCAGAAGAATGAGACCTGAATGGGTTGAGAAAGTAAAAAAAGAGGTAGTTAAATTGCTTGAGGCAAAATTCATTAAGGAAATAGTATTTCCCACTTGTCTTGCTAATATAGTGCTAGTGCCTAAGAAAGATAGAAGGGTCAAAATGTGCATGGATTACCAAGACCTAAACAAAGTGTGTCCAAAAGATGACTTTCCCCTTCCCCATATAGATGTTTTAGTAAACAGTACAGCAATGGTCGCTATGTACTAATTCATTAATGGGTTTTCTGAGTACAATCAATTGTTGGCAACTAGCCACAAAAAGGAACAAATTCTCTAGGGACCATTCTAGGTCGATATCAGCTTCTAAATAATGTTAGGACTAAAATCTCCATTATTTGATAAAATCTCATAAGTATAAGCTATTAAGAAAGAACCACTCAAAGAATGCCGCCAATAAAAAAATATCAACCCAAGATCAAATTTAAGAAGGCAACGATTCAAGATAATTTCACAATATTTCAATAAATAAAATGAAAGAAAAGATTTATTACATTGTCCAGTGCTTAGAATAGTGTCTCAAACCCACAAATTAAGAACCTCCCCCAAAATACCATTTTCAATAAAATGAATAAGAGGAGTATAATGTACCTAATGGTCTAATTGTAAAAAAAAACAAGAATATCCATCTCCTATTGACCAGCTAGAGTTTTCTTGAATGAAACCCCAATTATGAACAATTTCTCTCTAGAGGGGAGTGCCTCCTCAATCACTAAGGACATCGAGAGGATGAGAGGCCTCAAAATTATACTTTCTCACTAACACTTGAACTTAAAGAGCTAAACTATCAATACAAATTGGCTCAAATCCACCATGATTTTTAGCTTTACAGATAGGATTACAACCAATAAGATGAGTCTTTCAATTAGGATTTAAAGATCCCCTTACAAAATCACAGCATAAATTCTAAATTTGCTCACATATGCTAATAGGATTAACACAACACTGCAAAGTGTAAGTTAGAATAGATTTTAAAATAGAATTTACCAAAGTAATGTGGCTAGCCATAGAAAAAGAGCTAACTTTCCGACCATTGAGATCTTTTTAAACCTTTTCAACAAGATAATTAAAGTAGTGTTTGTTTTTCTCCCTTAATAGATTAGGACTCCAAGATGATGCCCCATATCTCAGTAAATTTGAAACTAAAAGGTAATTGGTATATGGAAGCAAGATTTCTATTCATATTCCTAGAAACACAAAAAGAGCTCTTAGCAAAATTAACCTTTTGACCCAAAAATGCATAGAAATCTTCTAGAACATTCCTTACAACTTTCATTTGATATATCTTGGCCTCAAGATAACATCAAATCATTAGCAAAAAAGAGAAAAAGTAGAGGACCACTTTGACCCAATTTAATAGAGAGCCAAAAACCTTTTTTGATACCTTGAAGGATGCCATAATAGGAGCTTTTTATGCATAACACAAATAAATAGGGTGAGTAAAGATACCTCATCACACTTTTCATAAAGGAACATAACTATCTATTATTTGTCCATTCCAAATCAAATAGGCACTAATAGCAACCCATGAATTGACAATCACCTAAATTAGTTCCATAAGAAATCTTACTTCAATCAAAGTATCATAAATAAACTCTCAATAGAGGCAATCATATGCTTTTTGAAGGTCAATTTTAATCATAACCCGATCTACTTTTCCTTTCTTATTTTTTATGGAGTGAACCACTTCTTAAGTGATTATTATGTTGTTTATAATTTGATTGCCTGGCATAAAGTTGGATTAAATGTTGCCAATAAGGGAATAAAGGTATGGCTTAATATAATTAGTGACAGCCTTTAATAACACTTTGAAAACCACAAGAAGAAGGCTATTATTTAACACCCTATATTAGACTTGTAAGGATCCTAACATAGATGCTGCCCTGCTTCTACTAGTTGTGTTTTATGTTATGTGTAACTTTTCATTCTTTCATGTTTAGCTAATTCCTACTCTTACTTATATTTACTTTAGTTCACCTTTATATTGATAATCCGATTTAGGGTCATTGTGTCAAGAATTTAGCAGCATAATAGCTAACTAAGACACTATCCCAAATAGCACTTGTATGAAAAATGACACTCCCAATATATCATCGTTAATCTATACTCCATCATTAGCATAATCAATTCATAACATATGGAATATCACATTTGTACTCTCATCTATACGTGTATATAATATAAAAGCATACTCATGTGTTCTTGTCCATTTATAATAATATACATAATTTATTTACTTACAATCATTTGTACATGCTCACATTACAATTCTTAATTACAAACTAAAATACTAGATATGCTTGCTAGCCTATCTACATATGAGTGCCAACATGCAAACAAACAATAAGCAAAGTTTATATACTAAAAGATAAGCCTTTAAAATATATAGATTGACTGGGACTTTTCTTGAGATAGATACTCTTTACTTCTTCTTCTTTAGCCTACACATTGCAACAAAAGAAACTACATGCTAAGCACTAGGCTTAGTGATGTATTCAAATATTATGAAACATGCTTAGTATTTGACAAATCATTCCAATTGAATGTTATTCATTTATAATCCCTTAATTAACATTAAACTTTACATAATTTAGTTTAAGTATTATCGTATAAGAATAATTATAAAACATCTTATTAATAAATTTCAATAATTAACATTGGTACCCGAAATAACCCTATGATAGATACTGCCACTAGGATAACAGGACACATGTACATGTGCGACACTGAAATGTCAATCTACCAAGTGAATCATATGACATGTATGGCTTAAGACACTAGATTACAAGTACGGGATCTCTCCTAATAATATCTCAACAAGTGGCTACCGTAGTACCAATCAAGTGTGCAGTTGCAAATAGATCTCTCTAATTGGCTAGCCAACCTATCCTAACTTTGATATACTGCCTAGACTTATCTAGGCATTATTTAATCAACAAACTTTTAAAATTTCATATCCTTATTATGTTAACTATTTTCTTAATTTTTTTCCTATGTAAAGTATTCCCATGTATTATGATCCTTATCACTTTAACCACGTATGTAGTCACTGTAAACACAGGAGTCAAATACACTTCCTGGTTCAGAGGGTTTCCAATAATGAAGCCCGAAGATGTCAAAAGTTTCTTAAGAGATATGAAAGGGGACCTATAAACCAAGTAAAATATCCTAAAGATAGAACCTAAACCACCCTCAAAACTCTTAAGGAAGGCACCCAATGAACATTCGACGATGTCCGTACAGACTACACTTACACGAACAATAAGTCCATATGGATCTAATTGACATAGAGGCTGTCTGTGTCCATACAACTTTCATTCTATTAGGATCAAGTCCGTACAAACCTATAATAAGGTTTATGTGGACTAAGGCATATAAGTCCATGTGGACTAGATAAATCTAAGGTACTTCGAGACCACCTGCTATAAGGCTAAAGTGACATGTGGGGACCACAGGCTATTTTCTAAAAAGGAGCTATAAAAATTACCTTAGGGAGAAAAAAATAGGGCTTTTTGACACTTCTTGAGAAAGAGAAGTGGAGAAAAATTGTGGGCAGTACCTCTTCTCTAACCATCCATGACCAAAAAGCTAAAACACCCAAAACATTCATAACCAACCTTAAAAATCTTAAAGAAAGCAATAATTTTAGAAGCTTGAAAGAGAAAAACTTTACATCTCTTGATGAAATCCTCCATTTTATGGTATACACTTAAGGAAACCCTTATAAGGAGCTCTTCTCCCTCTACTTTGTCTTATATCTTACTATATTTACTTTTATTATTGGTTTTCTCTCCTTTTCCTTTAGTTTTCTTTTTCTTTTCCATGAGGTCTAGGACTCTCAATGAAAATAGAGTGTTAAAGGACATATTTTAGTAGGCCTACTCTATTAGAGATGAGAGACTATCATTCTTTTCATTTTTAATAGGTGTCTTTTATTATCTGTCTAATGGGAAGTCCATACGGAACTTCTCTTGTAAGGAATGGCATCTGCATGAACTTATTTTCCCAAAAGCTTACATAACATATGGTCTGTGTGGACCTACATCAAAGGCTATGTTTACCCCTTTTTCTGTGATTTACATTTTATTCTTGGAGTCTAGAATCCTCTATGAAAAAGGGCTATTAAAAACCCATTTTGATGAGTCTATCCCTTTAGAGAGGGGAGATCATTCTTATGTTCTTCTTGCCATGCTTTGCTCTTTTGCTTATTTGCTTTTAATTGTTTACTTTCATACATACATCTTCCTTACTTTTAAATGCTTATCATTCTTTGCTCTTTTGTTTATTCACTTCTAGTTATTCACTGTCATATATACATCTCCTTTGTTGCATTGTGCTTCTATTGGTGTGAAATATCTTTTTAGACTTTTTTCTTTTGCCCTTTTATGGCCACAAGAATACGTCTATGCAAACTTTTCATCAAGGAAGTTTAAGTCCACACGGACATATCTTCATGCCTATAACCTATTTTCTTGTGTCTGTGCGGACATATATTCTATGATTAATTCTCTATTTGTCTTATTTCATTTGTATGATTCCATGGTGGCTTTAAGTCCTTAAGGACTTACTTTGTATACACCTTTAAGTCTGTGCGGACTTTTATAGGTTCCAATAGGATTGTTCCTCTTTTTCATTTTTTATCTTGGGACTATAATTAATTATTTTATCCTTTCAAATCATTTGTAGTAAGACTTTTAATTATAATCATTTTAAATATTTTCCTATTCAATTCCATATATGTTGTAATAGGTAGATTAAAATGATTTTCGATTCGATTAAAGAGCCAAAGTCATATCAAAATGTATTATACAAATAAGGGTTTTGGGATCAAAGTCCCTAATTGCTCATAACTACTTTAAGTTGGTAAAGTTATAATCTTCTAAAGAATAAATGTGTTAATTCAAGCAATTTAGGGACCAAAGTCCTCTTCCTAAAGTTTTTAACTTTGATAAATAAGTGTTGGACAAAATAATTTAAGACCAATGACCCCGTAATAATAAATTGGCTCAGTTTCATATATGTTAGATATATATAGTTTTATTTATTTTAAAATGTGATATCTTGTTTGTTTTAATTTTAATTTGCTCACTCGTGTGAAAGTATGTTTATTTTCATCGCAATAACCTCATTCTTGAGAGAATTGATCAATATTAGAACTATCAATACAAAAATCAATATTAAATAGTAGGCATGAATAAGAGGGAATTCTTAAATACTGAAATCTCTTTGGTTTACTTCCCAGATTTACCACCTGGGTGGTGACTCACACTCACTAATAGGTAAACCACCTCATGAAAGGACATTATTACATGTGTCGATCCATAGGTAATCCCTTTAGCTGGCAACTCTACTGGGGACTATCTCTAATGAGAATTTGCTTCGAAAGTGCCTTATAATTAATATTGGTTAAATCTTAGGTTCTAAGGTTTATCATTTCCCAAAATTGCATAACATGCTAGAGCCTTAGAATAAGTTAGGCATCCCTTTTTATGCCCAATGGCTTCCTAAAGCAAGAAACCATTTTTGTCCAATTCAGAGGATTGTTAGGGATGATAACCATCACTCCAAGCCTCTTACCTAATGGTATATAAAATGGTGAACCAATAGGTTGCTATTACTTATGATTGGGAAAACCCATTAGAAGGGACCCCTATTTAGAGGATAATAACTTTGAAAATAGATCATGCAATAGCCCATGTAATTAACCTAGATACACTTTCCTTAGGATACCATAATAAATTGTAGTGTATATGAGATGGATTACTATTGTGAAATGAATTTCACTCTTTCTCAAAAGACAAAGTTTAATTCATCCGGCCTTTTGTAACTAGGATGGACTAAATTAGTTTTATCTTAAAATGGTTAAAATTCATCCAACAATAGTTGTCAAAACCTTTTGTATGCTTAGAATAAGGAGTGTTATACTGTTGATTTGAAACCATGCACTATTCATGTTCTTACATCCCTTGTTAACACTCAAATAAAGAGCAACTAGGACAGTTATGGCTAGACCATGAATGTAGGAGATATAAGGTTAGAAGGTAACTTGTATGTGTTTGTCTATGTTGCACCTCATACATACATGCATACATACATCATGTAAATTTAATAATTGCCATACATCATCCACTAACCCCTTGTGATTGACAAATATTAAAAACCAGCTATTAGCTAGCACTAACAAATGTGCTTTTATGACCCTTTAATTGATATTCTCTCATCTCACCCTTAAAAGATCTTCTGATTCTTGCCTAAAATTATGGCAAGTGACCAAGATGCTTTTGTGTTCTAGAAGGAATTAACTAATACCTTAGATCACTTTAGATAGGGAATGTTAATAATTACTTCAGCTATTTTGACTAGAAATGTTCTCAAAGTTAAGGTAAGAGATCAAATCACACAAGATGCTCCTATCACCCATAAATAATTCTTCAAGCCACTCACAACTTTTAAGCATAAGGTGATGCAAGGTATCCATCAAGCCATAGCTAATGTAGTACTTGATGCTTATTGCCTTAAGAACTATGAAATAAAGGAGTACTTAAGTAAAAAAAAAAAAAAGGCCTCGCCTTACTAGCAATGGACCTAGCTTTGCTAGCACCTCAATGGTTGGAATTAAAAGTCACCTTAACTTGGTTAAGCCTTTATCATCACATTTCAAGAGGTTGATATTGGAAGGAAAGCTATAACCACTCTCTTTTCAACCAGCTAAAAATCGAAGAAAGCCTAGACATCGCTTTAATTCTTATGTGAAATTCACCAGCATACAGGCCATCACGCAGATGAATGTTAGACTTTTAATGCCACCATTCAGGAACTCACTAAAGAAGGTTGAACCCTAATAGCCATTGGATTCCAAAAAGGCTTTAAGCCTACATTTTTGTAACTCCTGTGCACCGAGGCTATGAGAATAATGCCCCAGATCAAAAAAGGCACCTAATGTGCTGAGTCATCGATACGAATCTTGAGGTAGGGCACACTACCTAGCAAACTTCAAAGGCTTTAAGAAGGGTAAAAATAGCCTCAATTAAAGATTTAGTAGAACCAATAAATTGAATTGGGCTGTAAGCTAGCGGGCCCTAAGCTCAGATCAAGTCAGGCTGGGAATGACTCGGGATGAGCCTAGACAAATACAAAAAATACCACACCTTGAAGGTTAAAAATTGTAATGAATCTAATGTGAAAAAAATTTAATTTTTTGAGGTTGTTTGGAATTTTTTCAAGATTTCAGCAGAACTGTAATTTCCCTTAAAATCATGCTAGCATAGTTCCAGAAGGAATTTGGTTATGAAATTTTTTATGCCTTAAATTGAAGGTAAATGAGTATTTTAGAAATAAACGCAAAAATTTTTAGAGGTCTGAGTGGTTGTATAAAAATTCTCAAAGTTCTATTGCAAATTGAATAATTGCCGTAAAACACTCAATTTTTAATTTGCCTCCTTCTCGATGGAATTTCTCTATAAAATTTTATAGGCATAAAATTGGGGTCAAATGAGGATTTTAGGAACAAACAATGTATTTTTTGATGCTCAGGTGATATTTTAAAAATCCTTAAAGTTGGCAGCCCCTGTTTTCAAGAAATCGAGTTTTGGGGTGTTTGGGAAGCCCGTATCACAACCCATGGCCTCTCTACTCTTCTCATATCACTAAGCCATGTGGCCATCACCTCCAAAAGCCATTTGGCCCCCAATTTTCTACAAAAATCATTTTTAATTTCCTCTTCCTCTCTTTCCTTACCGTCTCATTCTTTAAAAAAATGCTAGCTACATTTCCCTTTCCCCCTCCTCTGTTCGAGGAATTACAACTCTACATTTCCATTAAAGTGTTATTAAGGGATAACCTTCTAATTAGGGAATTTAAATTTGAAGGGGACGGAGCATATAAACTTCCTAAGAGCTTACAAGATGCTAAGGAAAAAATGTAGTTTTCATGGCAGCTAGGGACTGAAGTTTCAGAGTAAGTTGTCTCTTTTAATTCTATTTAAAACTCTTAAAGGACTCTTTTCTCCTTAATCATAATCGGAATTTTACGGTGATTGAGTGTCTTAATTTTTGGTGTTTTATGTGAGGTGAATTAGGGAGGATAGCAAGGGATTATCAAATAGGAGAAGGGGATAACTAGAGCTTATTTTAAGAGGTTAGTGAATTTACTAGATTAATTTCATGCCTTGGTTCCTTCTTATGTAAATTTCTTACCCTGATAGTGTGAGTTCTTGGGCTATGGTGTGTGGAAATAAGACTCCTTATGTGTGTTTGAGGTGGGAATATGAGGTGTGTGTGTGTGTAATCCTCTAGCTATAAACTTGAGTATAGAAACCAAATTATTTTTCATTTGAAGTAAACCTTAAGATAGTTTCATGGCTGCCATGTTTAGGGGTGTGTGCTTGTGTCTTTGCCTCTAAATTCTTATGATATATATATATATATATATATATATAGGATGGGTTAAATAAGTATTATGTGGTGATTTTGTTGAGGTCGTATATGCTTTGTGGGGGCTAACATTGGAAGCCTGGGTAAAGGGTTAATTTGTAGAGTGAATAGGGGTCATATTTGTGGCTTGTGTGCGTGTCTGATTAACGTGGTAGGTTACTGGAAATAGGCTTGTATGGCTTGTAAATAAATTAAGAAGTACACATATGTGAAAGGTAAATGGGAGGAAACGGAAGTTAATGGGCTATGAGGAGGGCAGTGTATTATGTTGTACCATGGGTGAAGTGTTTTGATAAACATCTAGCAACTAGATATCTAAGGTATAAATACATAGTAATATTAATGAGTAATGGTTAGTGAATAAAAGCATTCATGATGTTATTGTAGAAGAGTGGGGCTAAGAAACACTTAGAAAAAAATGTAGTTAAGGGCACGTGACAATGATGTAAATTTCTGTATGTCACTTGAACTTATACCTAAACTTAGTAGTTTATCATATGGAATAAACATACAAAAAATGCACCTCGGTATTGGTTAGGCAAGGGAAGCTGAAAGGAATGTAAGTATACATATATGTCTATAAACTCAAGGATGACATGCATAGGAAACTCTATGTTAATACATGAGAGTGACTAACTAAGAGAGCTATGAGGAAGTGTTGTAAGGTAGCAAATAGGGTGTAGGTAAAAATTCAAGAGTATGTAAACAATAAGATGTCTAGGTGGTAAATCAACTTAGCCATGCACGATATATACATATATATATATATATAATTTTACTTGGGGTTAAAGTGTTGACATATACATTTAATAAAAATACATGTATGTATTCAAAATGGCACAAATGAACTTAAAGATTATACTTGAATGATTAAATAAAGGCTTGAAGGTGGAACTTGAAAAATAAGCTCACTTGAGACATAATTTAAACTAAAATGAATTTCGAAATACTATAAAGCACAATTTAAGTGTGTGCCAAAAGAAAGGGGCTATTTTAAGACTTAAAAATAGATTGGCAAGAATGCCTAGTGTGGCCTATTTAAAAAACATAATGGAACATAGACTTAAAAAATGATATCAATGAGATTTAAACTTGAGTTTGAAAATGTGGATTTTAATTAGCTTGTAAATATGCCTAAAAGGGTTATGAATTGGTAGCTTTATAGAATGGTTGGAAAGCCTATTATTTGGCATTATGATTGGCCTAAGGAATGCTTGGCTCTAGGCCTATGGATTTTGTCAGATTAGTAGTAGAACCTGAATCAAAAAGAAGATGAATTGGCCTAAAAATGGTAATTGCAAAATAACAAAATGACCTATAGCTATCCAGTTTGACCATTACCGAATCAAAAATATCACTAGATAGAAAATGGTAATTACTTGAGAAATTGCTATGCAATAAAATAAAGCATAATATACCTTAAATTTTAGCATATGAAATAAAGAAAAATAATATGGGAAATTTCCCAATACAATCTAATTTTGGCCATATCAGACTGGGTTAAAAAAGAATTATAAAATAAAATCTATAACTGACTATTTTCCACATCTAAATATTATAAAAAGTTAATTTCCAAAGAAATAAGCATAATTTGAGTTACTTGGCCCATTAGTTAGACACCCACTAGATGGGTTGACCAGTCAACTTAAGGATTTAGCAGCTGCTTCAATTTCTGATTTTCAGGCATGGCTACTACAGCAGCTAAAGTCCATTTTAGGCCTATTGTACTAGTCTATGGGATAGATCCTTATATCATTTTACACACTTCTTGCCCTTTTATATCATTATGTCGATGCAACAGCTTAGGTCCAAAGAGGCCACTGCATTAATATATTAGACAAACCAGTCTGTTGGGCAGACCAGATTATACAATGGGTTTGAACAATTAACTTAGGAGGTTTACGAACTAATCTCTTTGAATCATCACACTATGCTAGTGTAATGGCGCAGGTCCATAATTGGGCCACTGCACTAGTCTATTAGATAGACCATAGGCCGGTGCAGCAGTCAAGGTTTATAATATAGATCACTGCACAGTTATTATTTCCCTCTTTGGTCCAGTGTATTCAGGCACAGTCTACCTAGTCGGACCTATTTCTAAATTAAATATAAATTATTAAAATTGATTTACTACTGGAATGAAATTATTCAAATTATACAGTTGAGAAGTATACACTAATTTAACTGACCTCATTGATCTAAGAAAATTTATATTTAAATTCAAGTGAATATGAGGTATTCAAATGAATAAGCTTAAGGGACTAAACAATTGGGATTAATGTACAGTTATACACAAAATTGTTTGAGGCACCTGTCATGAAAGAAATATACCATATACATAACCTTACTAAAGGTTGTGCCCAAATTAATATTTAGGCAAGGATTGAATAACAATGTGAACTATTTAATGAAATTAGTGCAATAACCTAGGATGAGTTATTTTACTTGGGAATTAAAATAATGTAGAATTAAATTCATAAGAACATAGACTTTCATCTATCTTTAGTATGTATGAATTTATAATGTTGATATGTTAAATTACTTACATGTAATATGAGAGACATGTCTTTAATCGATAAATTCACCACTGAGTTTCATACTCAACGTACCAGTGTTTTAGTGCACAGGTAAATAGGAATAGTAAGAGAGCTCGAGATGTGTACAATGTAGCAACAAAATCAATAGGGGTTATAATTTTATTTAACTTGATATGTTTAGTGGTAGTCATGTAATAGATATAGGTTATGTGTCCAGCATCCTTAAAAGCTGCTATAGTTTACAAATAAGAAAAAATTTAAACAAAGTTTTTATAAATAGTCTTTATAAGATGAATAATTGTTTGCATGATCAGTTGATCTGAAATTTTATTTTAGTTAGCAGAATATGGAGTCAGAGGCTCAAGATTATTAATTATATTGATTATGGTCTGAGGTCTGTATTAATGAACTGATAGTTACTAATGTTAGGATGATTATATAGGAGACCAAAAAGGTCCAAGAGATGTAAAAATGAATGGTCACGAATGTCAATTTTAGGATGGGTGACCTAGGGGAAAGTGCACCACTTATTGGGTTCATTTGGGAATCTAGTAGGGGGTGTTACAAATTTTGTCCCTTTCTTTTTACATTCTTGTTAATGTTTTGTAATTATGAACAAACTCAGAACTTATAACTTTTCCTTTTACTCTTTTAATGAAATGCTCACATCTTTATTTCTTCCCTATATGATGTTTTGCCATGCAATAACAAGCATATGGATAATCATTGCATATGTGATGTTAATTCAATTATGACTAGTTATTTTAATCTTAGCATGCATAAAGCATATTGGACTTTGTTTTTCATAGCTCTTGACAAGTGAGAAAAATAATTAAAAAAATAAAAAGAGAGGTGTCTACCCTACACTCAATTGCTGAACCAAGGGAATCCTTTGAGAATAAGGACAAGATTAGGCCTAAAGACTAAAGAAGGGACTGGCAAACAAGCAGTGTTCATGGGTTAAAATCTCAACCTAATACATCACCTTACCCGAATCTTAGCCCAAAAATACCCAGAGAGCCTGACTGTTCTTTTACTATCTCATTTTGCGTAAACACAAGTACCCTTCCATTCTTATTACCTCTAAACCTTTGTCTCATCAACCCTAACATTTTGTTCTTGTCCATACGGCCCAATCTTTACAAATCCTTTATTTTGATAGCCATTAAAAGGCCCGAGAAAAATATGTTGAAGCCTAAAACACTTTAATCGAAAACTTTGGGTAGTTTTTCCATTCAACCCTCCTAACTAATAGAATCTTGGGTTAGCTTCATTGCTGACCCCATGGGCATGTACAAAAGCTCCTGAAAGGACCGTCTTTCAACTTCTGGGATAAGTTCCTGATGTAAGTGATTAGAGTCATTATAAAAAAGCAATTTAGGGTGGTAGTGCTAGCTACATCCTCAAAGACTCTTATATCCATCAGATCACCTCAAAATAGCCCCTAAACCTCACCACCCTTTTGGGTACCATGTCAATCCAGCCTGTTAAAAAAATAAAAACAAAATAAAATCCTCGGTAGGTTAAATCTCCTAAAAATGCCCTAAGCAAAAGTTAGAGGAATAGAGAGAAAATATTGAACCATGAAAACCCTGGTGGTTGGTTAATAATAAGAACTTAGCATAATAAGGTCCAAGATGCTTAAATGCTAAAATTAACCAAACCAAGTTTAATTGCATTAAGCATATTTATAGTAATTTTCTTCATATTACATGTTACAAAATGGCAAGCCACATTATGTAAAATAACCAAGACCTTTTTTTTAAATAAAACCTTCCTTGAAACCATTGCTCATTGTTTTGTGTCTACCCAAGCACACTATCAAACCTCATGAAATAAAGTTAACTTGCAACTCAAAAATTCAAAAATAAAACACCCTTCCTCCCTCTATATAACCAGCCTTCAAAATAATGG
>CANXYI010183152.1:0-10239 GCA_948208565.1 Hura crepitans
CATAACTAAGGAATTACAACTTGAGTAAAAGATATGTGAAAATAAAAAATATGGGGACATGAAGGATTTAAACATGATTTAGACAAATTATAATAAATATGTATAGAGATATAATATATGCTTAAGTGTCATTATAAATTAATTGATTGGGATTCAATTAAATAGAGATGATGAGAAGTTATAAAATTAATTATATGATATAATTAACTTACATTAATTATTTTAAATGAGTTGAGTATAACTAATTAAAATGAGAATGGTAAAATATATTCCTAATGCTTAAGAAAGAGAAAAATACAATAACCAAAATAAAAAGTAATTTGAATTTGAATCTAGAAAAGGGTATATGAATGATCTTTTAACATGGAATTGAATGAAATAAATTTTATGAGAGAAAAAGGATAAATGGCTTAATAAGATAAAGCATATATACATATATAATTATTATAAATTATAATTCTTAATTAAAGATAATAAAATATAGAAACATTAATTATATTCTAGATAATTAAAGACTATAAAAAAATATTTATTTATTTAAGCATAAAGGATAAAGGAATATTTATAAAAATAATTAATTAAGGAATTAAGCACATTAAGGATACATTAAGAGTTTATATTGAAATGGCAAGTATTTGATAAATAACATTAATCTTATGAATAAATTAGAAATAAAGGTTAATCAAACGATACTCTTACTTATGAAAGATAAATGATGAGACATAGTGACAAGGGATGTTACAAATAATAAGAATACAGTAGGAAATTGATATAAAAAGGATATTTATGGTGAACTTAAAAGAGTACACCATGAGTATAAATATAAGATATGAAATGTTATGATGACGAAATAGTATGTTGGGATTAAAGTAAATAGATTGGAAATGCTTGAAAGGTAATGAAATTGAGATAGATACTAGCCTATATAAGTTGAAGAACCTACTAGATAGGTTGATCGATCAACTAGGGAGTTAGCAGTTGCTAGGAGTTTTGATCCATGAGGATTATTGCCTTTTTTATGGCGGGTGTAGCCATTGAGGTTCTAATGAGAACCCTACACAATTTTGGATATTGGGAGGTTCACTAAGGCTAATCCTTGCTATCCACTTTATTTGGATATTAAGAGGTCCTTTGTGGCTGATCCCTACTACCGACCTATGTTAGGGTACCTACATATCCTCGAGGGTTGTTCCTTACTATCCCATTTCTTTGGGGGGGGGTATTAGGAGGTCCTTTGGGGTTGATCCATGTTATCCTATTTGTTTGGAGGTCTATCTAGGTTGGTCCCTACCATTCAATACTGGGAGGTTCTATAGAACTGATCACTATTATCAGATGGATAGTGTGTATAGACACTAAGGTCCGTAATGTGGGCTACTATACAAGATAAATCTCGATATCTAGTGTTGAACGTATATCTTCCAAATATGTGCTAAATAAAAAAGAATGATAAGTTTAAAAATGATTAATATACCATTCAAGATATTATAATATTGGAATATGGGAAAAAGGGAAATAAAGGAAGGGTAATGAGATTAATTAGAGAAAGAGATGAATTGAAATAATAGATAAAAGGAACTAATTATATGATAACAAACATTTTTATTAGTACATGAATACTTTTCATTGTAAATGTTATACATATCAAGAAAGAACATATGTCTTAAGTTTATTAGGAAATGTATTTATAAATTAACTTACTTAATTATAGATATGCATAAGTTAGAAGGGAAAAAATGATCAGCTGAATATAGTGAAAGGATAAATAAATAGAAATCATGAGAATGTATTAAAAAAAGATACAAGCATATTCTTAAAGATATTGTAAAGCATGACATAAGGAAATTATGTTAAATTGTTGTTAGACATATAGTTAAGAATGGGCATAAGAGTAAAAAACACTTGATCACTACCTAATATAAAGATAAGTTGGGATGAGATGACCAAGTTATGAATAAAACAAATACTTAAATGTTATCAGTAATAAAAGATGATAGAATAAAGACATGATTAGAGCATGTTTATACTAATGGTTATTATCTATTGTAATTAAAGGATTTAATTTCCATAGTAGTAGAATATACCACTAAGCAATTATATTCAGCACATTGGCTTTCTTGATAATGCATAGGTTATCAAGTAAGGTGAGCGAAGTAGTGGATTGAGTCCCAACATTAGCTGAAGCAGACAAGTTAAAGCCATAGTTAAGATAAGTCCATCATGAGAATTGTTTACATGTTGAATGTGCAATGATTGCTATTTTTCTTGGAATTTTATGTGCATGATAGTGTAGTAAGGCTATTAGATATATATTACTAGATGTAAATAGATAGACATGAGCCATTGTTGTACTAGGTCAAGTCAGGTCTAGAACTGACCAATATATTAGTTAATCATTAAATATAATAACAATTCTTATCAAGTTAAATGAGTTATAGGTGAGAGTAGGATTAGAATGGGTGGCCTTCTGGGAAGTGATATCTCTTACTCAGACCAAAAATAGATCGAGCATAAGGTGTTACATTTAATGGTATCAAAGTAGGTTTATATGATTTTGGATATGAAATTACTGCATATGTGTGGAAAGTATATGTGTGCATGTGCATTGCATAATGATATATTTGCTAGGATATCGATAAGGATCCACTTGCTCTTGATTTAGATATATTATAAAGAACATAGGTACGTGTTCAACACATAGAATAATCAAAGACATATTATTAAACATAAAAGCTTACAGGGTTATAAGGCTATAGAGAGAGACAAAAATGATAAGGATAGAATAATTTAAAGTTAAAACATAATAAAGCAAATAAATCAGATAATAAGAAATAAAATAGAACTTAATTTAAACAATTGAAAACGAGTGAAGAGAAAAGACCCTGGAATAAGTAAAGATAATCACATTAAAATTAGGGAGGCTATATGTAAAGAAAGATTTAATAAAACCTAGAAGGAAATAGAGGAAGCATGTAAGATAGAAGCGAATAAAGTAATGTGAGATAAATATGAACATCATAACATGGTATAAAGCTATAAGATATATAAGGCTAAGAGAAATATAAATAAAATTATGTAAAAAATATAATATTTGGAAATACTATTATGATTAAGAATTCTAAGCTAACACAACATTAAATACGGTATATAAGTGAACTAATAGGAGATGAATTGCAAAAAGAATAAGTAGAGCAGAATCAGAGGAGATATAAAAAGAAATTAAGGTGGTGTAAGAGTTATATAAGAATAAGACAACATAAGAGATGTTAAAGCAAGTACCTAGTTTAGAATGGAGATATTATAATATTGTGGAAATGTTATAGGAACAATGGAAAGCCTTATGATGAGATCTAGAAAAAGATATTAGCAAGGAATACGAAGTGAGAAAAGGTCAGACATCATGTAAAACAATGTTATTTAAGGATACAGGAGTTGATACTCCTAACGTGCCTATCAATTTTCCTTGATATCAAAGGCTATCTTCATGAATATAATGCATGGGGATTGGGTTATACATGATCTCATGTCATTTCTATCATAAGAACATGCACAATCATAATACCTCATTATTATCAATTAACATTTCTGCATACACATGATTATGATTCATCCATATCTAAATACAAGTTGCCTTGATTGAAAAGGGAAATTGATAGGACATACTTGTACAATAGAAGTTTTAGATTGAGCATCGTATTAGTAAAAATGGATTTTTGAAGGGGATTTTAAGAAATGATGACTGAAAATTGATATAAAAATAGGATGTCTAATGATAAAGCAGGGCAAAGAGAAGGACTAGACTTTGAAACATATAAATGAGACTGGTTATGGTAAGATTAAAAATAGAGAATTGTTGGGATGATTAGGAAAGAACATTCAGTGGATAAAGGCTTATAATTAGGACCATGTTGTGAGAGCATGGTGGATTTACACTATTAAAAGTGGTTTAGTTAGTAACTATGAGTATATCATATAACGAGAGTAATAAGAAAGACTATAGAAATTTGATACGTATGTTATACAGACTCCTACAAAAAGCCTAAGAGAGGAAGCATGTCATTGAAATTTCAAGGATGAAATTTCTTAAGAGGGGAAGGATTGTCACACCCTAACTTTCGGTCCAATTTTTGTGAGGATAGAATTGGAATTTGAAGAAATAGTGGGGAATAAAATGGATGTACATATCATGTAGAGTCGGTTGATGTGAACTACGGAGCAAAAAATGACCAAATGGCAAAATGGTAATTTCATGAAAAGACTAAGAGAAAAATGGGAAATTGACTAATCATAGTCAAAATGAGGAGAGAGACATATGGGAGTAATAAAGAAGTGACATGTGGCCTAGTAATATGAGAAAATGTTAGAAAAATGAAGTTTAAAAGTGGGCCCCGATAAATAGTACCACCTCGACTGTGAATAGTGCCTTCGGGCTAATTGAAGCTAACCTAGGCCGTGAATAGTGTGCCCAGGTGGTTGTTAATAAGGTTTTATGATTGTGTATGTTCTTATGATGGAAATGACATGAGATCATACATAACCCAATCCCCATGTATCTTGTTCATGAAGATAGCCCTTGATATCAGGGAAAATTGACAGGCATATTTGGAGTATTAACTCCTGCATCCTTAAATATCATTGTTTTACATGATATTTGACCTCATCTCACTTCATATTCCTTTCTAATATCTTTTCTCTAGACCTCATCACAAGACTTTCCCTTGTTCCTATAACATTTCCATAATATTATAATATCTTCATTTTAAACCATTCTGCTCGAGTGACTAAATTTCACTTTCAATTTTTAATCACCTTAATAACCTCATTTGCATCTCAAATTTTACCTCAAATTATCTTATAATTTATACTTTCATTTGGTTAGGTTAGTTCTTCTTGGGTCCTAAGAAACATTATTCACAACTTAGGAGTTATTATTCACCATAGACTGCTTTCCAAACCTTAATTTCACATTTTCTCTCTTTTTAAGACCATTTAAGTTCCACTATCTTTTTCTAAGTATATTGCATCAATTTATCATCAAATGTGAATTTCCACTTTTACCCTTGATCTTTTCCTTAAATCCTTTTTACATCCTTTTTAAGTTTTCATTTAGTTATTTATATTAACCTATTCTAAGTGATCCATACATCACTTTTATCCCTAGTTTCCCCTCTAATTCCTTTTCCATCATCTTATAAAATTGAATCAAAAGTTAGGGTGTTACTACTTTACAATAAATGCAGTGAAAATTTATTAAAACCTTAACCATGGATCAATCGCATCAAATACAATTAATTAGCAACTAAAGGCATTAGAATATTATCATTCACTTATTTCTTCCTTTGGTGTGTAGATTTCTTTATGCTGGGTTGTCATAAACCACAAGACTCCAATTGGAATTCCTCTAATAAAAGTCTATATAAGAAAAGAGAATTATAAACACCATTAACGTGATTAAGCAAGTTACAATTAAATTTAAGGACTAGTAGAATATAACTGCTAAAGTAAAGAAAAAAAAATAGCAGAATAGTTTTTTTTGTTCTTTGAATGAACACTTATGGAGGCTAAAATCTTTAGAAGTTTCTTAAAGGCTTTATTAGGTCTTCTAGAAAACCTATGACTCAAGTCTGATCCCATTTAATTGAATTGGTTCAATCAGATTGCTCTAATTAGCTGATTAAACCAAATTCACTAAATCAAACCAATTACCATTCTTATGTGAATTGGGATTAGTTCAATTGGGTGTAAATTGCATTTATTTCTTTTCTTCTTATTCTTTAACCTTAAGTGACATCCTATGGCTTTTAAAAATTTTCATTTTACAATAATACCCTTTCTTTTGTGCATAACATACTAGGTTCTTGAGTTAACTTAGTAGAATAAAAATAAATTAAAATGCTAGTTGTATTAGGATTCTATGATTTGAATCATTCCAAATCATTATTAATTCTCAATTAATAAATTCATTCTTGTACAAGTTATGAGAGGCACCTAAGCATGCATCATGACCATCCAACTTGTCAACAAGTCAATGGATTTTGACTTATACCCTTTCATAGTCAGTCATGCAATTTATCCTTTTACCATACTTTATCTCATTAGGTTTGAGTGTGGATTTATGTCAACTTAATGCTAGACTAAAATATATTCAATGAAGCCTTAGTTATGTTAGATCTTAAACTTTGAACATTTATTCTTATAATACATAAGTGAATCTTATTCACATATGCACGTTGCTCTAGCTTGATACTTCTAAACAAAGTTAGCTATAAGAATTAGTGGGATAAACTCCCTTTCATTAATCTAAAGTGGTGAATCCTTTACTGATCATTCAACTATCTTAGAATAATTTACATTACACCCAATCATAATGCTATGAATGCCTCCTAGTGAGGAATAAGCTATTGTGTCAAGGTATAGTGTTCGATATCTAAGATAACCTTAATGATTTCAAGTTCAAGGATATTTGCAAAATTACCATGATGAGATTGAATCACTAACATAGATCAAGTATCCATGTGATTATCTCATAGCTAAGTCTCTAATGAACTCCTTTCTTAAAGAAGCATCCACATGTTAACTTTAAACATCTCATTCTTATAGCTTATAAGAACTACTACTTGACCTAGTCAATAAGTCTAACATGTGCTAGTTTATTTAAATTAATGATGTCTTATGTTATCAACTCTTTAAATAGGGATGTTTGAGGTATAAATACATTTGCATGTAATAGGAATCTCACATCATGAACAATTTATGATTTCCTTTACATTGTGTATTTTATACCAAGGAAATTATTAAATAGTTTAAGTTATGAACAAATAAATGAATATAGTGATTGATGAGCAATGAATAATAAAAAAATGCCTTAAATTGATAAATGAAATGTCATTGTAAGCACTGGCTTCAAAGTCATTGATTTCTAATATGGATGGTTATGATAAGTAAAAGAATAACTTAGGTAAATGGTGTTGGTTTTCTCGAGACATATGTAATAGAATTTTATAATTTTTAAGAAAGTTAAACATCAATTTAAGGACTCAAAAAAATCAAATCATTATTTACAGTTAACTAGTAGTGCTTGAATGTTTATCGCAATCAACTTCTAGCAAATTCCTTCTTTTTGCTCTTCAGATTGGATTGTCACAAACCACAATGTTGCTCAAGATTGGGAGCATATCCAAGGCATCCACATGATGAGATTAAGAAGTAGGTGTGTAAATTTCTAGGGGTTATTAAGGAAAATAGGCAGATGAAGAAGAAGGAGGAGGAAGAGGAGGAGGAGGAGGAAGAGGAAATATGAGAGTTTGTGCTTTCTAATTTGCATGTAGATAATTACAAATTGCATCTTTCTATGGCTTTTGTGATTTAGATCTATTTATACCTTAATAAACCCTATTTATGTCAAAATTTATCTTTTAAAAGCTATCCTAAGAATCCCACTAAAGGGCTACACGTGTGGGCCTTTTCTAGTCCTATATGCATAGGCCTAAAATTAGGCGTATGAGCATATAGACATGGACCCATGTGGATATCTATTTTATAGCTTAACAAGGCCAACAAATCCAGCCATCACATGGTCTAATTCCTTTTAACCCTTAAAAAGGTTTAACAAAATCAAATATCAAAAGCACAAACAACTAAAATCAACAAGGCCCAATTTTGGAAACCTTAGTTCTGGTTTGCAAAAATAAACCAAGTCCACTTTTGGAAACCTTATTTCTAGTTTCCTTATCTATCACTAATCTAAAAGCCCAATTATTTCCTTTATTTCTTCTATTAATCCTTAGTTGATATCTCATATTAACATTCCATTCAAACACTTTGAATCTCTTCTTTCTCATCTATGTGTGTGACCTTATGGGTTTTCTGAACACGTTGGTAGTGCAGAGTGCATAAGAGTCTTAGTCCAACTGAAACTCCTGTGGTCCAGTCTCATTTTCCCAATAATTGATTCACAATCAATTATCCACTTATGTACAAGTCTAGACCAGTGTTTAACCACATATCAAGATTACCCAAGTGCCAAAAATGTCAAGTGGTTTGACTTAACCCTTCCATATATAATTACCATGCAATTCATCTTTTCACCAGACTTTTATCTCATTTAGGATTCAGTATAGACATTTATCAACTCATAATGATGTATGTTAAATCAAGCCCTAAATATGTTAGTTATAATATTTATTCCTTTATTTAAAAAATTCCTTTGTGAATCTTATTCACACTTACATTTTACTTTGGCCAAAGATTACCGAAATAGAGTCATATTAGAATAATGAGATAAATACCCTAATATAATATGAGGTGTTGAATCCTCTATTGATCACTCAATTATCTTCAAGTACATTGAACTATATCTAATCACCTAGCTATGTATACATCATGGCGATGTCAGAGTACCGGAGTTAAAGCATAGTTCTCCATACTTAAGATAACCTTGGTGATCTTAAGTTAGAAAATGCTTGTATAATAGATATGATGAGATTGTTTCATGAATATAGATTATTTATCCATGTGAACTTTCTCATGTCAGGTCTCTAATGAACTTATTTCTCAAACAAGCATCTGCATGTCATCTCCAAGCATCACTATGCTTATAGCCTATGAGAACTACTATTTAACCAAGTCAAATAGAATAACATGTGCTAGTCTATCCATATTAACAATGTCCCATCTTGTTAATACTATGAATAAGGATGGTTTTGGTACTTCACATTCACATGCAATAAGAATCTCATATTATGAACTCTTTATAATTTCATTTGTACTATGAATGTACCAGAGACTTTAGATATAGTTTAAGATCATATCAAGTAAATGAATTAACATAAGCATTATAGTAATAAAAAATGCCTTTTCATTATAAACCAAAGTTTATTATGTACACAAAATATCCCTATTACATGCAAGCTCTATGGCATATTTCTAACAATCTCCCACTTGCACTAGAGCTAATCTCCCATATACCTAATACCCATTTTATTTACATAAAGATCAAATATATTCTAAGATAGTATTTTGATCAGTGGGGACTCTTTTAATCTTTACAACTTATATGTTTACTATCTCTTTGATGAGATGGTAACACCTGAGTACATGTTTGGATTGTTGATGAGATGTGATTCCTTAGACTATGCAAGAGCCCTATTGTTGTCACAATACAAAGGTATTAGATCATTAATGGTTAGTGCCACTTCTAATTCAATGATGAACTTCTTGATCTATATTGCTCCATAGCTACAATAGAGGCTACAATGTACTTTACCTTGGTTGTTGAATCTATAGTTGTATCCTATTTGGAACTCTCCTAACTAACAACACCTTCTATAAATAAGTACACAAAACTGGACTGAGATTTGAAATCATCTTTATTAGATTGAAAGCTGGCATCTATATACCTACTTACTCGTAAATCCCCTTCTCTATATACTAAAAATAAATCCTTAGTTTTTGTTAAGTTCTTAAGGATATTCTTGATAGCCACCACATATTCCTCTCTATAGTTGGATTGGAATCTAGTTGTGACACTTAAAGCAAATGCTACATCAAGTCTAATACATAATATAGCATACATGATAAATATTATAGCTAAAGCATATGGGATCTTACTCATACATTCTCTCTCCTCTTGTGTCTTAGGACATATAGACTTAGAAAGGACCCTTTATGAGTCACCAGATTGAACCCTTTCTTTGAGAGATACATGCTAAACCTTTTTAGCATCTTATCTATATATATAGACTATAAAAGACCAATCAACCTCTTTAATCTATCTCTACAAATCTAAATCTATAATATGTAGGTTGCTTCACTAAGGTATTTCATAGAGAATTTCTTAGATAGCCAAATCATAACTAATTGTAATATAGAGACATCATTTCCCATGATTAATATGTCATCCACATATAATACTAGGAAAATTATTACGCTCCCATTAACCTTCTTTTAAACACATCGTTTATTTGGATTTTGTGAGAAACCAAAATCTTTGATTGTCTCATCAAATTGAAAGTTCCAGCTCTTAAATGTTTGCCTCGGTCCATAGATGGACTTCTAAAGCTTGCATACTTGCTTGCTATCTGTAGATATGAATCCCTCAGGTTGTGTTATGTACACCTCCTATGATAGGTTTCCATTAAGGAATGTTATATTCAGATCCATTTACCATATCTCATAATCATAATGAGCAGCAATGGCAAGCAAAATTCAAATGGATTTAAGCATTACAATAGGAGAAAA
>CANXYI010183262.1:0-13162 GCA_948208565.1 Hura crepitans
TACATTGTTTTAATTAAGTCCAGAGTAGTCCTTCTCTTCAAACACTTATAAGCCCATAGCCAATACATTTTCTATCACAATTATAGGCTTGTAGTCGATATATTTAAGGCATCTTTCTATACCTTATTGCATGCCAAATAATTAGCCGTTAACATTGGCCTCAAACTTATTTAATTTAAATATACTAAGGCCTCAATTTGGCTTGCTTATTTTCTTGCCATTTCTAATTTTATTTAGGCGAATTTAATCACAAAAATCTAGCCATTTTAGTTCACATCTTCCCTAATTTAACATAGGTTTTTCTTGCTATTATTTAACAATTTTCATACCATATATCTCACACATATATGCTTATTTTGTCACAAGGTTATATGCACCAATTCATGATTAACATTTTATGTCATTTTAGTTTCACGCATAGGTCACTTAGTTAATTTAATGGAACTTACTACTATCATTTGAATTTTATAATTATCATTTCTTAAAATTTAATTCAATGGGTATGTGACCCTGATGTTTCCAAGCAAGGTCTCTCAGCCTAATTACATTCAGCACCCCTAAGTGGCCATTTTCCATATGTTTCTTAAGACATTTCCATTACATTCTCTCATCTCTTATTCAAGACCATTATTTTCTTTTGTATTATCTCTTAGCATGCCATTTGATTCCCATATATATGTTATTTCATCATTTTCATAATATATAATTTAGTCTCTTTAAAATGTGCCATTCTCATGCCTTAGTTTTAACTCGCATTATGAATACCCTATTTATTTTTAGATGTAAAACCTCTTAGCTCATTTATTCTTGCCACTCAAGGTGTCCATTTGATATGGATTATTATACTCTTTTGGCATAAAATTTGTAATCTAAAATGTGCTACAAAAAATTATTTAGAAGAAATGTAATGCACATTCATATAATTATATATATATCAACCCAACATATCCCTATATTTCAATTGCACATGCATACATTATTTTATTAAATTTCCACCTAGGACCACACTATCATATTTCACTCTATAATCTCCTTCCATTCACATGCCTTACAACTTACCTTTCAACCCGAAACACCCAATCTCTCTCACGACCATAGGTAGCATTCCCCCTTTCTACATTTTCTTTCATCACCTATATAACTAAATCATCTAAGACTAGCATACATACCTATAAGCATATTCTTTAAGTCATGCATTTCTTGCTCTCTCATACTTCACAATGTCCTAAAAAAAATAAATTTACTTCTTCACATAAAATGTGCATAAAAATTCAATAGCCAAATTTTCTTCCTCAACTCAACATCTTACTATTAATTTTTTTACCCTATTAATTCTAACTCATGCCATCTCCATGTAGAACACCTCAATTCCATTGATCTAACTGAGTCCTCACTTCCCCAATAACCTCTATACATTACATCCCCCCCTTTAGACTCACGGTAGAATTATTAAACTATCCCTTTCATAAACCTAGTCCCCTATTTTACTACACCTAATAACAAAACCACAATCACCACATGCATTTTAGTTCAGCATTTCCCACTAAAGATTCAACAACTTTATTTTAAGAAATTTGAGGCATGCTGAGAATTAAGAAAATTCACATATCTTGCACATTCCAATAGGTGTTTAACTCTTTAAGATCCTATAATTCTCCTTTTTCTCTTTACGTGAATTCATCTCCATGCCTATTGAAAAATTAACCTTATAACATATAACGTTTCTCCCCCTCCCATATGAAAATTTCAGAATTTAAAAGAGTCATAAAGCCATCTAAACCACTTAAATCCAGAAAAAGAAGAAGAAAGAAAAACTATACTTACCTCTCAAGTGTTTCCTCCCATGTTAGCTTAGGACCTTAAGCCTTTATATTCCTCTTTAACCTTTTTCCATATGAGATTGCCACTAAAATACCATAGTAGCTTACTACCTTTTCATGGCTATTTTTAGTGAGCTTTAAAAGGGGAATTCTGGGTGAAAATGGGATTAAAATTAGTCCCTCTTACCAATTGGTGTGGATAGCTCCCAAGAGAAAGAAAGAAAATAAAATTAAGGGGAATGTGGGTGGCAATTAAGTGAAAATGGGACCCCTCATACTCTACATGTTGCCCTACTAAACTATGTGTCATTTAGAATGCCAGGAGTGTCTCAGGTTGCATCATATGGCACCCAAGCACTTTTTGAACCTCGACTTTTTGGTAATAGGGCTGCCAACTTTAGGGATTTTTAAAAAATCACATAGTCATTGAAAAAGTGCACTATTTATTCCCAAAATCCTCATTTGATCCCAAATTCATGCCTACAAAATTTCACAAAAAAATTCCAATTGGAAGTAGGCGAACTAAAATTATGGGCATTTTATAGTAATTCGATTTTTAGTAGAACTTCAAGAATTTTTATACAGCTACTTAGACCTCTAAAAATTATTACATTTATTTCTAAAATCCTTAAATACCTTTAATTAGAGGCACATCAAATTTTATGGCCAAATTCCTTTGAGAACTAGGCTTGTGTGATTTCGAGGAAATTGTAGTTTTGCCAAAATCTTGAAAAAATTCCAAACAACCTCAAAAAATTAAAATTCCTTCTCCATTAGCTTTGTTACAATTTTTAACCTTTAGGGCATGATATTTTTGCATCTATCCAAGCTCATCCCAGGTCATTCCTGACCTGACTAGATCTAATCCTATGGCCTGCTAGCATACGGGCCGAATTACTTTATTAGTTCTGCTAAATTTTTAATTGAGGCCATTTTTGCCCATTTTGAAACCCCTGAAGTTTATTGGGTAGTGTGCCCTACCTCTAAATTCATGTAAGTGACCCAACACATCGAGTGCCCTTTTCAAATCTCGGGTACTATTCCTAAAGCCTCAGTGCAGAGGCATTACAAAACATAATATATAGTCGTGTATTCAATATAGCATATATAAACTCATACACATGCAATCAAGTAATTAACTAAATTAAAACTCATAGGGTCTATTTATACCAAGCATAATTAGTTATATCATCATGTACAAACATAGAACTAATCTTTATAATTGTCACTCTATGTGTACAAGCATATATTTAACATCATGTTAAATCTCAGACTTATATGTTAAGTCATTATTACTTTATGTCGTATTGTTTTTTTTCATTTGCCCATATATAAGAGACAAATACCTAAAACTGGATATCAAAAATTGTTGACCATAAAGGTTTGGCATTAACATGATGGTCTAATATATTGACCACAAAGGTCTTGCATTGACCATGAAGATTTACTACATTGACCTAAAAGTTTGATGCATTAACCTAAAGGTCTAGTATGTTGACTTAAATCTCTAAACCAAATAATAGCCCTAAGGCAAAATACGTTAGCCTAGAGACCTGAAAATAAGAACCAAAATGACATAGTAGCTATAAATCTCCCTAGTTGATCAGTCAACCTATCCAAATTTGTTGTCTACTTATATGGGCCATCACCATCTAAATTTTCATTTCACCTTTATTAAGTAGTTTTTACTAGTCTTACATGCCCTTTTAGCCAAAAAATGACCAAATGAGGGTCCTATGATTGGTTTATCATATTAAAACCAATTATCATTTTTTGATGCATATGTGCACATTTAATGTCATAGCATGGATAAGCCTTTTTCATACATTATGCCGAATATATCATGTCCATATCTTATCAATTTACTTTGTCAATACCTAAGGCATTCGCTATCTCATCTTAAGCTATTTAGCCATAACATCTAGTATGGCATCATTATGCTCATGTCACATCTCTACATAAGATCTCTATTTACATTATATAATAACATTAATTCATCTCATCATTTTTGGCATATCATTGTTATCTTGCCCACTCATCATAACCATACATAATCATTTATCACCATAACACTTACATATTACATGCCCACTTAATCTTTAACTCACATAAAACTATTATTACTCTCT
Organism: Hura crepitans; assembly: GCA_948208565.1. Taxonomy (NCBI): domain Eukaryota; kingdom Viridiplantae; phylum Streptophyta; class Magnoliopsida; order Malpighiales; family Euphorbiaceae; genus Hura; species Hura crepitans. The sequence goes on from CANXYI010183262.1 coordinate 3,950, forward strand.
TTTGGACCTATAATACTTAAATAAAACAATGTGATCATGGCATTGACTTAGCATAGCATAACAATATTAATTAAAGAACTCTAAACCTTTATTAATGTGATGACAATTTTTGCCAAGGATGACAATTAAACACTATTTATTGATTCGTGCCTTTAGACCATGTAATTCTATTCCATACTTATATTATTAACTATTTCCAAAGTAATTTAGCTAAATCTTATCATATACATATTACATCATTAAGGTTGCATCAATAAAAAGCATTTTTTATCTCATGAAAGTCATCAAACAAACTATTACATACATTTTACCCGTTAACTACCAAATAATACTCTCATTTCCATCAACATAAAGTTTAACTAGCCTCTATTTAATTTTTTAGCCAACATAAGATATCATCCTTAACATCTCATTTTCATCTTACTAATAAACTTATAATCACAATTACAACATCATACAATAAGGCAATACTAATCTAAGCCATTAACATAAATAATCACATTAATTACATATACTAACCCACACTTTAACTCATGCACACACACATAATATTTATGCTATATTGAATACACAATCCATTACACATTAAAGAGCACTTCACACCTTTTCCTTGGCCTTAGATTTGTGTTAGCCACCTTTCTTTATAAATATAAGGCATATACACACTTAAAAATCCATACAAAAATCCATGAACTTCTAGACTTCAAATTGACTCTATATAACTCTTATACAACCCAAAATACTCCTTACAAAAATATTAAAACCTATAAAATTCACCTAACCTTATCTTCAATATCTCTTAATTCAAATGCTTTCTCAAGAAAATTCCATCATAAGCTCACATGTTTAACTAATCAAAGTTTAAAGTGTTATTTTGGTAAGGGAATGAAGAAGAAAGGAAGAAAAATAAAGAGAGGATAAAAAGGTTTGGCTTTAGGTTATTTAGGGGTTGCATAGTTGGAAGATAGCATTATTCAAGTGGTGACTCCCCTTTTGACTCCTTTTATAGTTTGTTTGATCAATAGTGGAGATTTTCCCCATTTTGATCAAAATCTTCCAATTTTTCCACCTTTTAATCCACTACTTTTTAATTTCTTCCTCTCACTTCAAACTCCATTAAACACATCTTATGTTCCTAAATAATCTCTTATAATAAGACTCAAAAGCGCAAAAAAATGCATTCAAAAAAACACTAAAAATTAATTAAAAATAATATTTTTAACTTTGCCCAAATTTTATAAAATATTTCTTAATATTCAAAAATTCTATTTCTAGTGCTAAGGAAAAAAATTAAAATATTTCGATATCAGGTTGTACTGATCCTAGGTCAATTTAGGCAAAAATGAAATATTTTATGGCTTAGCTAAAACTACATTACTATTCATAAAATACTGTCGTAAAAATTTTGTTATCATTTTTAACCACTTTAATGACTTTGTTTAAGCTTCAAATTTTACCTACAATTATTTTATGCTTAATACTTTCATTTGATAATGTTATGTGACCTAGGTCTTGAGAAACACTATTCACATCCTAAGAAGTATTATTAATAACCTTAGGATATTTGAGTATTATAGAGACTATATTTCTAGAAATTTGATCAGAGTGTGCTTACTTTCCATCATAATTTTCTTCAGAGAGGATGAGAAGATCAGCATTGTAAGATAAAGGAATAAAGAAGGAATTCTAAAGAAAAGGCAAAAAATTTTGCCTAAGTTTCCCAATCATATGGTGTTAGTTTTTCTCTATCATAAATAGTGGAAAACATAAAAATTTGAGAAAAACCAGCAAAGATAGTAGACTCAGATAATTTAAAATACATCTTAAATAATAAATCTAGCAGCATTTCATGATTTACCATAAAGGGTAATAGGAAATTCCTTTTATGAGCTCTTCTCACCAAGTTATCACAAACCACTCTAATCCTCTTTTAGGAACACCTCCAAGGTAATCCACACAAGAAGTTCTTAGAAGAAAGCAATTTGAAAATCTAGGTGCTAGTAAGATTTTCAAGTGAATGAAGGAAAAAGAAGAAATTTATGTGTTTTCAATTATTTTATACAGCAATTCTACAAGAGAAAATGTGTGTATGGTGGCTATAGCTATAAGTGTTATTTATACTTATAAATAAACCCTTTTTAGGTCAGATTTTAACTAATAAAATTGGCCCTACTTTGGACTAGAATGGACCTCCATATTAGGCCTTATTCAATCTTATGCGCATAAGCATTTTAATGGGCTCATATGCAATCTACTTTGGCTACCACTTTCATTAATCCTATATGGAACTTTCCGACCCTATTTTGGATTAATAATTACTTTGATTTAATGCCTTTTAAAAATTTTAAAAGCCTATAAAAATCAAATGCAAGAACAATTAAAATTTGGACTTAACAAGGCCCAAGTCCAAAAAACCTGATTTCTAAACTACATAGTAGCAAGGAAGCCCCTAAGCCTATTTACTTATTTCTTCTTCCTAATTAATCTTCCAATGATATCCATATCATTAAAACATTCGATCTCATTGAATATTCCTCAAACTTTTTTTTATGTGTGTGACCATATGGGTTTTTGGAATAGCTTTGTAGTACATAATGAAATAGAGTCCTACTCAAACTGGAACTTTATAGATTCAATCTTATTAAATCAATATCAATTCATTAATTGATATATCACTTGTATACAAGTCAAGAGAGGTATCTAACCATGCATTATGATTACCCAAGTGCTATAATGTCAAGTGGTTTGACATAACCCTTTTATATACAATTATGGTGCAATAAACTCCTTTCACCATCTTTTATCTCATCCAATTTTGATTATGGACTTTTGTCAACTCATAGCTTAACTAAATATGTGTAATTAAGCCTTGCATATATTATTCTAATAATTTCACCTTTATTCCCAAAATGCCCTTAGTTAATCCCATTCACACGTGGCACTTTGCTTTATCTAGAGATTCCTAAATATAGGTTACCTATTAGAACTGTGAGATAAACTCCCCACTATATTTTGTGGTGGTGAATCCTTCATTGATTACTACCCTATCTTTAAATATGTTATGCCATACCTAAGCACTTCACTATGTATACTTCTTATTTGAAGTAAAAGTTTTTAAGTCAAAGTATGTTACTACATATTTAAGATAATTAGTGATCTCAAGTCTAAGGATACTTGCACCACTGATATGAAGAGATACTTTCACTGACATAGATTAAGTATCCATGTGAAGATCTCATGGTAGGTCTCTGATGCATGTACTTCACAAGTAAACATCCATATGTTAACTCTAAGCATCTCTATGATTATAGCTTGTGAGAACTACTACTTGATCCAATCAAGAAATATAACTTGCGATGATCTTTCTAAATTAATAATGTCCTATCTTGTTAATAATATGATAAGGGATATTTAGGTATATCATATTTGCATGCAATAAGAATCTCATATCATGAACACTTCGTGATTTCCTCAAAAATTGTGATAATATAATAAGTACTGTATAACATGGTTTAAGACATTGCAAACAATTATAAGTAATATATAAAAGTACCATGAAATAAAGAGAAATGTCTTATAGTATGAAACACAAGGTTTGAATACATGAATACTACCCTATTACATGAGCTTTAGGGCATATGTCTAACAATCTCCCACTTGCACTAGAGCTAATCACCCATGTACTTAATGCCCATAGCATTTACATGTTAGTCAAACTTTCTTTATGATAATGCCTTTGTGAGAGGATCAGATGTGTTTTAATCTATGAGGACCTTTTCATTTTTCACATCCTATCTATCAATAATCTCTTGAATCAGATGGTAGTGCCAAAGAACTTGTTTAGATCATTGATAAGACTATGGTTTATGAGCTTATGCAATAACCCTATTGTTATCACAATACAATGGTATTGGATAAACAATGTTTGGAACCACTCTATCTGTAATGAACTTCTTAATCCAAATGACATCTTTAGCTGTATCAGAAGCTACTATGTATGTAGCTTTGATGGAAGAATCCATAGTCATATCCTATTTTGAACTCTTTCAAATAACTACTCCTCCAAATATAATGTATACATAAATAGATTAAGATTTATAGTCAACTTTATTAGATTGGAAGCTGGTGTTAGTATACCCACTAACCTATAGATCTTTTTCTCCATAAATCAATAATAGATCCTTAGTCTTTCTCAAATACTTAAGGATATTCTTCACAACTACCCAATATTCCTCTCCATAAATAGATTGGAATCTATTCATGACTCTCAGAGCAAATGCTATATTAGGTCTCATACATAACATTGCATGTGTGATAGATCCGATAGTCGAAGTATATAAGATCCTACTCATACGATCTCTCTCCTCTTATGTCTTAGGAGACATAGAGTTAGAAGGGTGTTTTCCATGCAACATAGGAATATAACCTTTCTTAGAGAGATTTATGATAAACCTCTTTAGCATATTGTCTATGTACATCAATTGTGAAAGACCAAGCAACCTTCTAGATCTATCTCTATAGATTTTGATCCCTAAGATGTAGGTTACTTCTCTAAGGACTTTCATGGAGAATTATTTACTCAACCAAATCTTGACTGATTAGAGGATAGAGACATCGTTTCCTATTAGTAGTATGTCATTTACATACAACACTAGAAAAATAATTGCACTCCCACTAACCTTTTTGTAAACACATGGTTGGTCCACATTTTGTAATAAACCAAACTCATTGATTGTCTCATCAAAATGGATGTTCTAGCTCCTACATGTTTATTTCAATCCATAGATGGATCTCTGAAGCTTGCAAACCTGATTGCCATTTTTTGATGTAAAACCTTCAGGTTATGTCATAAACACTTCCTCTAACAATTTTCCATTAAGGAAAGCTATCTTTACATCCATTTCCTAGATCTTATAATCATAATGAGTAGCAATGGCAAGCAAAACCTAAATGGATTTAAGCATTGCAACTGAGAAAAGGTTTCATCAAAGTCAATTCCTAGTCTTTAATGATAGCCTTTTGCTACTAATCTAGCTTTATAGGCAATCACATTACCTTCCATGTTAGTCTTCTTCTTAAAGACCCATTTACACCCAATGGGTTTTTTCCTTTCAAGTGGATCAACTAAGGTCCATGCTCAGTTATCATACACAGAATCTATGAGAAATCCATATCTCTTTAGAATAGTCCTGACTTATCATGGATCAAACCTTATCAAATAATGTTTGATTTCTCTTTTCTAATATAATATTATACTGAGGTGTATATAAAGGAGTTTATTGAGATAATATACCATTATCTCTCAAAAAAACCCTAGAATTCTTGACTTAAGTATCCACCTCCTTGATCAGATCGAAGTGTTTTAATACTCTTGCCAAGTTGTTTCTTAACCTTGTTTCTAAATTCTTTAAACTTTTTAAAGGCTTTAGACTTATGCTTCATCAAGTACAAATATCCATATCATGAGTGATCATCAATAAAGGTAATCATGTATAAGAAACCTCTACATGCATGTGTTGTCATTGGACCATACATCTGTATGTATGAGTTCCAATAATTCACTTGCTTACTCACCCTTTCCAAAAAAAGGTGATTTTGTCATCTTGCCTAATAAACAAAACTTATATGTATCATAAGATTCATAATCAAATGATCGCAGGCTACCGTCCTTGTATAACTTAGTCATGCATTTCTCATTTATAAGGCTAAAGCAATAAATAAGATGGCATTAGGTTATCTATCTTTGATCTCTTGTACTAATGTTATGCACTTGTTTATCTTTATCCAAAACATAAATTCCACTACTTATTGTACCTAAATAATAAAATACATTATCTATGTAAATAGAACAACCCTTATACTTAATAAATGGAAACATCAAAACCTTATTCAATAAGATAAGAAATTGAAATAATGTTTCTAGATAAAGAAGGAACATAATAGTAATTGTTTAAAATTAATACAAGTCTAAATGGTAAATTAAGATAATATGATCCTATAGCTAATGCAGCAACTCTTACTCCATTTGCTACATATAGGTCCATATCTCCTTTTTCTACCTTTTTACTGCTCTTTAGTCCATGTATAAAAGAAACTAAGTGAGAACTATATCCGGTATCCAATACCTATGTTTGGTTATCAATGGTAGTACTAGTATTAATTTCAATCACAATAATACCTGAAGTTAAAGTAACTCTTTACATATTTCGTGGGACTCTAAGTAAGCCTTGCAGGTGTGCCTCCAATCCCTAAATTTTATGCAATGGAAGCACGTACCTTCTGTGTTAATCTTCTTTCCAGTAGCTGAAGGGATAACAACAACTCATTTTCCCTTTTTCTTGCAAATTCCACCTTGGGTACCAATTGTCTTTTTTTTTTTTAATTCTTATTCCTCTTTTTCTCCTTAGAAGAGATAAACTAACAACCATAACCACTTTAGAAAACTATTTCTTAATAGCATCTTTAGCAATCTTAAGCATATTGATTAGCTTAGGAATTATAGATGTGATCTTGTTCATATGATAATTAAGCATAAAACTTGTATAACTATTAGGCAAACTTTGCAGAATTAAGTCTATACTTAAGTCTACAACCATCACAAAACCTAGAGCTACCAAACGCTCTATATACCCATTCATCTTTAGTCCATGCTAGGTGGCTAAAGTTTCCTCAACCATTTTATAGCTAAATAGGGCTTTTGAGATCTCATATCTCTCAGTCCTACTCTGGTCCTCAAATAACTCTTTAAAGTGAAGCAAAATTGTAAGAGCATCTATATGCTCATGCTATTTTTGTAGCTCTAGAGACATGGATGCTAGCATAATGCATGAAGCAACATCCATGTCCTCCATATGCTTCTGGTAGTTGTATGCCCTAGAGCACAAGCATATTATATACATAGAACCTCATTTATTAATGAAAAGGCATTACTTTATTACTTGGTGCATTTATATCTTTATATTATAATAGCTTGTTATGTCTTAAACCATGTAATGAAGTCCCTGGTATATAATTATAGTGCAAGGGAAATCATAAAAAGTTTATAATATGAGATTCTTGTTACATGTAATTGTGATAATACCTAAATTATTCTTAGTCATAGTGTTAACAAGATGGGACATTGTCAATGCGGATATACTAGCACATGTTATACTCCTTGATTAGATCAAGTAGGAGTTCTTACTAATTGTAAGCATGTCGATGTTTAAAGTTAATATGTGGATGCTTGCTTGTGAAGCAAGTTCATTAAAGACCCATCATGAGATCTTCAAATGGATATTTAATCTATGTTAATGAAAGTATCTCATCATAATAGTGGTGCAAGTATCCTTAGAATTGAGATCACTAACTATCCTAAGAAAGGAATGATATACTTTGACTTTGATGCTTTTACTTCACCATGATGTATACATAGCTAGGAGATTGGGTATATCATGAGATACTTGAAGATAGGGTAGTGATCAATAAAGGATCACCACCCTAGATTACTAGTGGGGAGCTTATCTCATTGATCTAGTAATGATCTTTATTCGAGAAACTTTGATCAAAGTAAAATGTAAATGTGAATGGGATTCACAAGGGCATTTTTGGAATAAAAATAATTTTACTAGATCTAACATACTCAGGGCTTAAGTAGACATACTTAATTAAGCATTGAGTTGACACAAGTCTGTACTCAAACCTGAATGAGATAAAGAATGGTGAAATGAGTTTATTGCACCGTAAGTATATATGGATGGGTTAAGTCAAACCACTTTGACTTTTTGGCACTTGGATGGTTATGATGTGTGGCTAGATACCACTCTTGACTTGTATATGAGTGAGAAATATTGATGGGAGATCAATATTGACTTAAAGAGTTTAAGTTAATAGAGTCCCAGTCAAACTAGGATTCTTTGACAGAGTCTCAGTCAAACTAAGATTCTTTGGAAGAGTCCTAGTCAAACTAGGATTCTTTGGTAGTGTCCTAGTTAAACTAGGATTCTTTGAAAGAGTCCCAGTCAAACTAGGATTCTTTGGAAAAGTCCCAATCAAACTAGGATTCTTTGGTAGAATTCCAGTCAAACTAGTTTTCTCACTAAATACTGGCAACGTGTTTCGAAAACCAATAGGGTTACACATATAAAGGATTTTTGGTGGAACTTAATATATTAAATTATATTAAGATATTAAATGACATGAGATGTCAATGGAAGGGAAAGACATAAGAAAGAATAATTAATTTGGGCTTGGAGTCCAAATTAATGTATCTAGCTAATTAGGGTTAGATACATTAAGGCCTTAGAAGCCTACTTGGTGGATTTATTTAGGTCTCATTTTTAGGCCATCTTTTAAGTGTTAAAAGGGCTTTAAATTAGACCCATATCTGATTTAAATTTAGGCCAAGAAGTGGCCTAAATTAATTAGTCAAAGCTTAGGTTAAACTTATATGCAGAAAGCCCACCTAAGATTTCTACGCAGGGCTTAATTTAATTAGCCCATTTGATGGGCTTAATTAAACCTAATTGAGGTCAGATTTTAATAAGATTAAATTTAGACCTAGGGAAATTAAGAGGATATAAATAAGAATCAAAAGTCATTCACCAAAGGTGACCTCTTTAAAATTTATGTAGAAGCAATTTTTCTCTGCGGTATATTTTTCTTCTTTATTTTTCTTCTCTTCACATCTAAATAATCTTACTAGCCCATAGATATTTTGATATTCACCAAAAAATCCTTATATTGATACCTTGGAGGTGCTCCCAATTGAGGAACACTGTGGTTTGCAACAACTCGATGTGGTGAAATTCAAGAAAAACAAAGAATGGTGAAGAACGATAAACACTATTCTCTATTTTTCTTATTATTAATTATTTTTGATTCTTCCAATGGCCAAATAACATGTTTGGATTCCATAGAAAATTTTAAATTTTCCACTATGCATGATCTATGGAAACCAACAATAGTATCAGAGCTAGGTTCCATTGAAAGAATCAAAAATGGTTGAAAAAATGAGTATGGTAGACATTTTAAAATCCGAAATTTTCAAGGATGGGTTGAAATGATTTTTATTTTTTTTAATCAGATCATATTAATATGTTTTGATGATGATTTTATGTAAATAAAAATCTGGTCTTGGTCTTTTTATAAAATAAATAAATAAATAAAAATTGAATTATGCGTGAAAATGTGCATAGAATGCAAGATTAGGCAATTTTGGATTCTTGATGTTCT
>CANXYI010183458.1:0-17963 GCA_948208565.1 Hura crepitans
TTACACTAAGCATGTATACATACATAAGATCAATCACTTCTATACACACTCATTTGCACACATACATGCACACACATCAATTACTTTAAATCCACATACCTAGGGTGTGAGAACACCCTTATTCACCACTCTACTCTTTCAAATGGCCTTCTCTCACCACTTTCTTTCCTTGACCTAAAATACACACACATAGGGCTTCTCTCATCATCAATTAACCTATTTTAAAATGAAGCATGCACTTATTTGTCATACTAAAGTTATGACATGTATTAAGTGTTGATTTTGTTGTTTACCCCTTTTTTACTTAAGTCTAATTTGAATAACCTCAATCAATTAATAAAGGGATCATGAATTATGTAGTGACACATATTTTGGGCCTTTTAGTTGCTATACCAAGTAGGCGAGTTTAGCATTATCCCTTATGATTTACATAGCTGCACCCCCATGAGCTTGTGCATTAGCCCCTATTGGACTTTACTATTGCACCCGCATAGATTCAAAGATCTTAGCACATCTATCTAGAGGTAAGACTGAAAGTGAACCTTTAGATTATCATCTAAGCACTGAAGTGCCTTATCAGCTATTATATTGTAACACCTCCTACCTGATCCATTTCTAGTTCAGGTAAGAAATGCCACTTCTTAAAAGGTCACCCATCTTTATCCTACTCTTGCCTATAACTCATTTAACTCAATAAGAAATGTTATTATATTTAATGATCAGCTAATATACTGGTTAGTTGTAAACCCAACTAGACCTAGTGCAATAAAGACTCATATTCATCTATTTACATCTAAGAATATATTTCTTATAGCCTTATTACACTATCATACATGTAAAATCCTAAAATTTACAATCATCAAGCTTCAATATGCAAATAATGCTTATGATGGACTCATCTTACTTATGGCTTTAATAAGCTATTCCAACTGACGTTAGGAGCCAATCCATCACTTTGCTTACCTTAACTGATAACCTATACATTAGCAAGGAAGCCAATGCACTGAGCATAATTGCTCAGTGCTATATTCTAATACTATGGAACTTAAATCTTTAAATTTTTGTAAATAATCATTAGTATAAACATGCTCTAATTACTTCCTTTTGCCATTATCTTTTATTACTTATAACATTTTTGTATGTTTTCTATTCATAACTTTGTTGTCTCATCCCGACATACCTTTCTATTTTGTAATAATCGAGTATTTTTGCCTCTTATGACCATTTCTCACTAAGTGTCTGACAACAGTTCAACATATTTCCTTATGTTATTCTTTATAGTATCCTTAAGAATATGCTCATTTCTTTCCTTAATACATTCTTGTGATACTAAGTTCATTCATAATTATACATTTCCTAATAAAGTTAAGACATATGTTCTTTCTTCATATGTATAGCAGTCATGATTAAAAGTAGTTATGTACTAACAATAATGTTTATTATTTTATGGTTAGTTCCTTTTATTAGTTATTTTAATTCATCTCTTCCTTTAATTAATTTCTTTTCCTTTCTTTTATTTCCCTATTCCTAGCTCCCAATATTATAATATATTTATTGGTATATAAATCATTTTTAAACTCATCGTTCTTCTTTGTTCAGCCTATATTTGGAAGACATACATTCAACAGTAAATATCAAGATCTATCTCGTATAGTGGTCTATATTATAGACCTCAACGTCTATGCACACCATCCATCTAACAGTAGAGATCAGTCCCATAGAATCTCCCTACACTGAATGGTAGGGATCAATCTAGATAGAACTCCTAACAAATGGGATAGTAAAGATCAACCCTGAAGGACCTCCTAATATGACAAAGAAATGTGATAGTAGTGATCAACACCAAAGGACCTCCTAATAACCTAACATAGCTGGATAGTAAGGATCAACCTCGAAGGACCTCCCAAAGTCATAATAAAGCAGATAGTAGGGATTAGCCCTAGCGGACCACTTAATATCTAAAAATGTGCAAGGCTCTTGTCAGAACTTTGGTGGCTACACCTACCATAAAATAAGGCTATGATCCTTATGGATTAAAACCCTAGTAGCTATTAACTTTCAAGTTAACCAGCTAATCTATCTAGTAGGTGTCAAATTAATATGGGTCTTAACTTTAATTTTATTTAGTTAACACATTTCATTAGTCATTTATCTCATGTCAACAAGGTTCAAATATTAATGGGTTCATACATCATTGCTTGCATACCTTGTATCCAATGGTCTCAATTCTTTTTTATTTCTCATTACATATCTCCTAGCAGTGATTTTTCATATGAATTGAAACATGTATTCTTAGTTATGATAATCTCATTCTCATGTTCATAGTTATAATATACTTTTCATTATCATGGTATGCTCATTAGAATTATGTTATATTCCTATGTATTTATCATTTGCCATGACCTCAACATTATATTCATTTTACTCATATGAATCCACATCATTATCTTTCGCTATCTTACAAGATACCATCGAGTGTTTAATGTTCTTTCAATATGATTTTAATACGTATATATACATATTTCTAGTATTCTTCCCTTATTTAATTAAACTACCTTCATTGTATTCATATAATAATTCTTTTTATGCACATACATTTACTTTGTTTGTTTAATGTATAGCCCCTCTCTCTTGGGGACATAATAATTTCACCCTACATTAGTTCCATAATTAACCCCACCTTAATTTTATTTAGGTCATGTCAATAAATATATTTAATTTTTGCCCTAAATCTTGACATCTAATTCTCATGTTATTTGTTTGAATCTTAACCTCTCAATCATTATATAATTTTATTTAATTCTTATTCTATATATGTATATATATATATATTCTTTCTTTCTGTCCTTTCTTTATTATTATTATTATTATTATTATTATTATTATTATTATTATTATTATTATTATTATTATTATTAAAGTAATATGGTCTTAATTACTTGGCAAGTTACTCATGTATTTACTTATTCTCATCATTTCACATAATTGATTCCCTTTGTTTAATGTTAGTAAAATGTGCGTATGTACATATTTTTGGTACATAACCCATTAAAATGTGTAGGTATTTCCATAACTTAAACATTCAATTGTAATTCATTTGAATTTATTTTTCTTCAACTAGATATTCATAATTAATTCAATTCTATCTTTATTAAATTAATTCCTTTATTTCTTCCATCTTTTAGCTATATATATTATTTGTTTCTCCTTGCATTTCTAAATAATCAATTAGTCACTTGTAATCATTTCTATACACTTACCACTCACTCGAATTTGTTTATTTTACCATAATTAATTCAATTCTTGTATTAATTATACGTACTATTTTTTTCCACTACCTTAACTAACATATATATACCTTTTGGATTCTCAAAATTCTAAACTTCAAATATTATTTCCACTTATTTATTTACCTATATCAATTTGTTTATCTATTTATGTAAATTAATCGAATACGTACTTAGTTACCTATAAACTATACATTATTATCCCTTCACATTTTAGGTCACCTTAGTTATTTATCTTACCTATTTTATTTTGATCATTTTATCCACTCTAATAATATTTCCTCAAATCCCAAACAAGCCTCTTAGCCTTAAATCATATTAATATTAACTATTCCAATTAATTTATTAACTTCTATAATACATATAATGTTAAAATAATTATATAAATTATATATAATATATAATTATATAAACATAAATTTTTTACCTTTTCTTACTCTCTTTCTCTCTCTTTTAGACATCCTAAAATACTCCTAACATTACTTCTATCCATCCATTATATTCATCCAAGCAACATAGAGCACACATTTTGATCATAAATCCATAAATAGGCATTAGTCCCTAGTTTAGAATCCACATACCTTGCATAAAAGCTTTCCACCATGTAATATTCATCCTATTCTCTTTAATTTCTCTTCCATTACTCTTCTCCACCATTAAACCATAAAATCTTCAACTTCCATAACTATTCCCTCACATAAAAATCATTTAAAATATTATTATATAGAAAACCTCAATATTTAATTCCATAAATCTATTTCTACACCTTAAATAACTTTATAAAAATCACTTGGTTTGAGATCAACTAACCGACTTTGGAATGGAAAAAATACCAATCTCTCATCTCTTTCCATCCATTAATATTCATCTCTTTTCAACTAATTTAGATTGGCTAAGGTGGTAGGGTCAAAGAGTAACCTATTTTTATCTATCATTTAGTGATTATCTAGCAAAATGAAGATGTAAAAATGTTAAAGCAAGGGAAAAATGATTTTCAACCATTGAAGGGGAGAAAAGGCATGTATGGGCTAGAAAACAAATGAATATTTTATTATTATTTAGATATTTATATGGTAAATGGATGGGTGGGATTAAAAGATTACATATGCACATGGATGGTTAGATTTATTCAATGTGTATATTTTTTTTTAAAATATCATTTAATCATTTAACACCTCATTAATTCCTCATTTCCACTTAGATGGCCATGATTTATCATCATACTATTTAATCCAATAGCCAAAAATGCTCCCAACACCATTAGTTCTTTATTTTTCAATAAACGTACACATTTAATTGAATTTATTTTCCTAAATATTCTTTCAATAGCTCCTATGTTCAGAAAAATTCCAACAATGTGATTTTTGAATTGCTCATAATTTTGTACCATGACTATTACCACTTTCGAAATATTTTGATCATGTTTTTGAATTTTTTCATTCAACTTTAATCAATTTACTATTTACCATTGACCAAAAATTTAGATTTTGTTTTCTACTTTTAATCTCATATATGACCACAAATGCTCCTTAAATTACATCACAATGCATCTTATAATAAATACAAATTTTTAGTCGAGTTAGCTCCATTTGGCTTGACACTATTCACAGCCTAGGTGGCAGTACTCACCGAGGCCTACTGCCAAACCTCATTTTTTGTGCACCTTCTTATCATTACTAGGCCACATGTCACTTCCTTATTACTCCCATATGTCTCTCCCTCTTTTTGACCATGAATAGTGAATTTCCCATTTTGCCCCTAGCCTTTCTATGATTTTGCCATTTTGTCTTTCGATTATTTTTTGCTCTGTAATTCAAGCCAACCAACTCTAAACGATCCATACATCTATTTCATTCCCCACTTTTTCTTCAAATTCCATTTCAATCCTCATTAAAACCAGACTAGAAGTCAAGATGTAACAATCCTTCCCCTCTTAGGAAATTTCATCCTTAAATTTTCATTAACATACTTCCCCTCAAATTCCTATAGTCCTTCTTGTCACTCTCACTATATGATATACTCACTACTACTAACTGAACAACTTTTAATAATGTAAATCTATCATACTTTCATAGCAATTATTCTAATTATAAGTTGTTATCCACCAATCGTTCATTACTAATTATCTAAGACCTTCTTTATTTTTAATCTTACCATATAACCGATCTCATTCATATATTTAAGGGCCTAATCCTTCTCCTTATCTTGTTTTATCTTCAGGCATCCAAATTTCATATCTGTTTTTAGCCTACAAAATGCTTAATTTGGAATTCCTTATTATATAAGCATGTCTTGTCAATTTCCCTTTTCAATTAGGGCAATGTGCATATAGATGTAGATGGATCAAAATTAAGTGTATGCAATGATGTTAATTAATGATGATGATGATAGTGACAAGAGACCATACATAAACTTGATCCCTATACATCTTGTTCATGAAGATCACCCTTGATATCAAGGAAAATTGATAAGCATGTTAGGAGTATCAATACCTATAACCTTAAATATCATTATTTCTTATGATGTCTAATCTCATCTTGTTTTATATTCCTTGCTAATGTCTTTCTCTAAACCTTATCATTAGACTTTCAATTATCCTCATAACATTTTCACAATATTTTAACATCTCTATTCTAACACAAGTATTAGCTTTAGACACCTCTTATATTTTCTTAATCCTCTATAATTCTTACACTATCTCAATTTCTTTCTAAATCTCCCTGAATTATACTCTATTTACTCTTTTTGTAATTCATCTCTTATTAGTTCACTTATGTTCATTATTTAATGTTGTGTTAGTTTAGAATTCTTAATCATAATAGTATTTCAAAATATTATTTTTTTCTTACATAATTTGGTTTCTATTTCTCTTAGCCTCATATATCTTACAACTTTATTCATTTTTCTCATGTTCATATTTATCTCACATTACTCTTCACTCCTATCTTACGTGCTTCCTTTATTTCCTTCTAGGTTTTCTTAAATCTTTCTTTACATAAAGCCACCCTAATAAAGCATTAACATAATTGTCTTCGTTTATCCTAGGGTCTGTTCTCTTTGCTCATTTTTAGTTGTTTAAATTCATTTTTATTTCTTCTCACTACTTATTTCCTTTGACAACTAGCATTTTCTATAATTTTATTACGTTAAGTTATCATCCTCATAGCTTATCATTTACCTTATGCTCAATCCTCCCATATCATCCTCTAATACACTCATTTACTTGCTTCATTATTTTTTAGCTTCAGATCATTCTATCTCTATCATTATCTATCTCAATTTGTAGCCTTCTACACCTATAAATTTTTCTGTTCATTTATGCCCTTGATTATTCTACGGGTTGAACACATACATGCATCCTTTATAATATTTCTAAATCATCAAGCAAATGGATCTTTGTGAATGTCTCAGTAGATATATCAATAGGTAATGCACGAGCATACACACATATTCCATGTAACACCCTTACCTAATTCGAGAAGAAACCTGATAGATGATGTCACTTCCCACTTAGGGACCTATCATGAAATTTCTCCAAGTTCTTATTCGTTTAACACTTATGATTTCATTTAGTTATCTTATAGATATTTCTTAAAACTCTAGTCTAATCCTTAAACACCATTATATAAGTTATAACACATATTAAAATCTATTATATGGTTAGTAATTAATTGCACAAAAATTTAGGCAGCATAATGGCTACCTAAGTAACATTTTTCAAAATATACACCTGTAAAAAGAATACTTCTAATAATATCATCAACATCTATCATCACCTGGACCCTTTTGGTCCTTTAACATCATCACACATCATCATCAATGTTACAAACAACACACGAGGCCTAAGACCACAATCATAAAAAAGTACAAAAAATAAAACCATTCAGATAAAGGTCTTATATACATCATTAGCTTTAGCTTAACATTTACAAATATTTTTAGCATCTAAGCTAACTATGCCTAAAACCTAAATTGCAAACATAAGTGCCCTATATAAAAGCATCAAAAAGATGAAAATATAACCTTAATTATTGTCATTGCTATAATACAAAATCTGTAGAGGCTATACAACTATCTTTAACTACCTGCACACCGAAACACTGATATGCTAAGTATGAAACTCAGTGGCGAATTTAAAGTAATAAAACATACATCATACACAAAATGGATTGAAATGCAACATGCAGAGCCAATATTATAACAATAATACTAATTTATTAACCTATCTCATTTTTATATTTACCAGTCTCAATTAATTACTTTATTCATTTTTATTTCCCATTATTACTAACTGCCTTGTTCATCATATTCCTTTCTATTATTAAGGCCCAACTAGATAGACGACTCTTTAAGACATTAGATAAAGGGGAAATCTAAAGCTATGTAGTGGCCTACATTTTTTACCTTGGTAGCTACACCTACCTAGTCCAATAGCAGGGATCAGTTTATAGGAACCTCCTAATACCGGACGATAAAGATAACAGGGATCAACTTGTAGACCTCTAAATATCACAAAAAATTAACATCAAGCAACTCTAGTAGATAGTAAGGATTAGCCCTACGGGACATCCCAATATCCATAGTTAAGCAAATGGATAGTGGGGATCAGTCTCATAGACCTCCTAATACCTAACTATGCAGGGCCTAAATATCAGGATTTCAGTGGTTGCACCCACCTATATAATCACACTGATTAGGCATAAGAGGACCAATACCTCTAGTAGATGCTAATCCCTAGTTAACTAGTCAACTAATCCTGTGGGTGTCTAACTAATGGGCTAAATATCTATTAAACATTTTTATTCAATTATAGGTCATTTATTCTATTTATTACCATGTTATTAATACAATATATTTGGTCAATTTCTTCTGCCCATTTTTCACTGGATATTTTAGAGAGTTACAGGTCATATTACTAGACTACTATGCATCATTTTCCAAGTTCATTTCATGACACTATTATAGGTCATTTCATATGTTCATTTTATGTTACATGTACAAGCCATTTTTACATGTCCATTTTTCATGGCACACTTACAAGTCACTTTCATTTTAGGACATAGTTATAGATCACTTTGCACCATTCATTTGGCCACTTTCTCATGGCATTCCATTCCATATTGTCATGCTATTTCAACCATCACAATGCACCAACATTATAAACCTCAAATTGCCATCAATTTAATTATCTTAAGTGACTAAATTACATATCAACTTTTTGCTAAATAGGTCATTTCCTTTTATTCCATTTTAGGCATTTCCTTATACCACATTATTATCACATTTACACTATATTAATTCACCATACATTATACCATACATACACATTTATTTACTAATATTTCATGCCATATTCATACCATGCATTACATTTTCCATCATTTTACACCATGTACACATACCATACAACCATGCCATACATGACACAACTCTCAACCATACACATACCATAATCATGCACATGCTTTTCATATACAATTCATATGCACATCATTATTTTGATATACATTTGACATCATGGCACACTTATTTCAACAATTCATACACACACATGTTTAATCTAATAATTCTATACACATTTTTATGGCATTGCACATATAATCAAATCGTGGCATGCTTGTACTATATAAAGTTCACATACCTAAAGAAATCTTGTATCCTTTTCCACCCTTTTATGGCATTAATTCCTTTATTGATCATCACTTTGCCTTACACCTACATAATGTAATTCTAACTTAAAAAATTAACCAAAAATCATACCAAGCTCTAAATTGAAATTTAAAAACATGGAAATTTTTAGAATTATGAGGACTATCTAAAAGTAAATTAAAAACCAAGAAATCAACACTTACACCCATTCCAAAACTCCCATTTTAGACCTTTTCTTACAACTCTAAAGCTAGAAATGAATTCTAAGAATCAAGAAGATAATTTTTCCTATAATTTTTGTTATTTTTGGTGGAAAATTGGTTATGGTTTTAGAGGAAAATGGTGGAACAATAGAAGGGTGGGTTGTTGGAATGGCATCGGTTGTTCTAAGGGGAAAGACATGAGAGGTGGTTGCTTGGCACATGAGAATGATACACATGTGGGGAGAGGCCATTTATAGTGGGGGTATATGGCTCAATTTGTAACATGCATAGATTGAGCAGCTCGAAAAAATTTGTTTTTAGTTGTAACTTCGAGCAATTTAAAAAATTCATCTGGACCTCTAAAAATCATTATATTTCTTCTAAAAATAATCAATTGGGCTCATTTACAGGCTTGTAAAATTTAATGTTAAAATTCCATTGGCAAGTTAGTCTACTAACTACAAGTAAAATTGATAAATTTTGAAAAATTACCAAACGACCTCAGAAAATTAAAATTCCTTCACCAACAGATAAATTTGAATTTTTAACCTTTAAGGTTTGGTATTTTTGGGTCTGTCTAGGAACACACCTTGATTCACGACACAAATCCATCAAAGCCTATAACTCATTAGCTTATGGCCTAAAATGAATTATTAATTCTACTAAATTTTTTAATTTATTTGTTTTACCCATTTTCTGGCCCTTTAAAGTTTTATGACTAGTACACACTAGTTCTTGCCTTACATAAGTGTCCTGACTCCCCAAGAACTAGTGTGTACTAAGCCTATATCTACTCCTTGCTTTCCTAAGTAACTTCTTCTGTGTTGTGATGCTACCATAACACTTTGACTAGTGGTATTATTTTATTTTGCAATTGCTTTACTTCTCTATCTAGAATCTGTACTAATGCCTCTTTGTAAGTTAATTCTGGCTATACTTAAATCTCCTATACAGGCATTACATGTGAGAGATTTGATTTCTACTGCTTGAACATTGAAACATGGAACACATCAAAGATCTATTACAACTTAGATGGTAAGGTTAGCCAATATGACAATGGCCCCACTCACTTTATAATCTCATAAGGACCAATGAATTTGGGACTAAGCTTTCATTTCATGCTAAACTTGAGTATCTTCTTTCATGGCGATACTTTCAAAAACACTTTTTCACCCACTTCATATTATATATCCCTTCTTTTCAAATTAGCATAGGATTTATGTCAATCTGTGGTAGCTTTCAATCTCTTTCCTATAATCTTAACTTTATCCTCTGCATCCTTGATCAAATCCCTATATTCTTTCTCTCACCAACTTCACTCTAATAAAGAGTAGTTCTATGCCTTCAGCCATATAGTGCCTCATAAAGTGCCATGCCCAAACTAGCTTGATGATTGTCATTATATGCAAATTCAACTAAAGAAAAGTACTGGTCCCAACTTTCTTTGTACTCTATCACACAGCTACGTAACATGTATTCCAGTACTTGTATCGCCAGTTTTTATTACATGTTCGTCTAAGGGTAGAAAGTTATACTGTATGTTAGTTGAGTACTAAGAGCTTTATGCAACTTCTTCCAAAACTTGGAAGTGAATTGGGGATCTTTGTCTGGAATGATGGCTACTAGCACACCATGAAGTCTCATAGTTTCATCAATGTATAGTCATGCTAGCTTTTCTAAGGAATAGTCCATCCTCACAGGAATAGAATATGCTATCTTGGTCAGCCTATCTACTATCTCTCATATGGCATCACACTTATTCCTATTTAGTGGTAACCCATTACAAAATCAATGGTAACCTTCACCCATTTCCATTTTGGTATTGCTATTAGATGTAATAATCTAGAAGAAACTTGGTGCTTAGCCTTTACTTACTAACATGTCAAACACCTAGCTACATATTTAGCTATATCACGCTGTATCTTAACCACTAATAGTGAGGTTTTAAATATAGGTACATCTTTGTACAACTTAGTTGTATAGAATATAGAGCTTCATATGCCTCACTTAGAATTTGTGTCCATAAGTTGTCTATATCAAGTACATATAACCTACCATGGTAATTCAAACACCTATCCTCTCCCAACATAAACTTTATGGTCTTCCCCTCTTTAACTGTACTTATATTTTGTACCAACTATCCATCTCGTGTCTGTGCCTCTTTTATTTGCTGCTTAAAATTAGGCTTGATCTATAATTTAGCTAAGATGGCACCATTCTCTATATATTCCATTCTAACAATCACTGCTCACATTGTCACTATGAACTTTCAGCTCAATGCATCTATAACTACTTTAGCATTTCCTAGGTGATAGTTTATCAAGCAATCATAATCCTTGATCAACTCAAACTATTGTCATTGCCTTAAGTTTAACTCCTTTGAGGTGAGGAGATATTTCAAACTCTTATGATCAGTGTAAAAGTAACATCTTTCACCGTAAAGCAAATGTCTCTAGATTTTCATTAGAAAAATAATTACAGCCAATTCTAGATCCTAAAAAGGATAATTCCTCTCATGTGGCTTTAGTTGTCTAGAAGCAAATGCTACAACTTTACCTTCTTGCATTAGTACATATCTGAGTCCATTTTGTGAAGCATCACTATAAATGACAAAGTCCTTCCTTTGTTCTTATTGAACAAGGATAGGTGCTTCAGTCAACATTACTTTCAACTTATCAAACCTCTCTTGACATTTTTCATCCCATTCAAACTTCACATTCTTTCTTATAAACCTGGTCAGTGGTGTAGCAATCATTGAGAAGCCCATTACAAACCTTCTACAATAACTAGCCAATCCTAGGAAGCTTTGTATCTTAGTCATAATCCTAGGAGGTTCCTATTCTAGTATAGCTTTAACCTTACTAGGATCTACTTTGATACCTTCTACTGACCCAAAATGACCTAGGAAAGCCACTTTATCTAGCCAAAATTCACATTTACTCAATTTAGTATATAACTACTTCTCTCATAGAGTTTGTAACACAATTTGGGATGTTGTTTGTGCTCTTTCTCAACCTAAGAATACACCAAAATATCATCAATAAACACCACCACAAACTAATCTGAATAAGGTTGAAAGATTCTGTTCATTAAGCTCATGAAGGCTACTGGAGCTTTAGGGAGTCCAAATGGCATTACTAGGAATTCATAATGCCCATATCTAGTTTCGAAGGCAGTCTTAGGTATATCAACCTCGTTAATTTGTAATTGTTGATACCCTAATCTCAAGTCAATATTAGAAAAGACACTAGCACCTCTAAACTGATAAAAAAGATCATCAATCCTAGGCAAATGATATTTATTCTTCACAATGACCTTATTCAATTGTTTGTAATCGATGCATAAACAAAATAACCCATCTTTCTTCTTTACAAAGAGCATAGGTGCTCCCTAAGGTGAAGTACTAGGGTTCATAAAGCCCTCGTCCAACAATTCTTCTATCTGCACCCTCAACTTCTTCAGTTTTGTAAGTGCCATTCTATATGGGGTAATAGATATAGGTGAGGTACCATGATATACTTCAATTTCAAAATCAAGCTCTCATTATAGAGGTAATCTTGGTAACTCTTTAGGGAACACATTAGGAAATTCAGACACAGCTAGAATCAGCTTAATGCTAGCTGTGGAGTTACTAGTGTCAATCACATGGGCTAGGTTTGGTTCATAACCCTTATGGATGAGTTACCTAGCTATAACAACCGAGATGTGGTTATTCAAGGAATTTCTCTCGCCCATAACTATCACTTCATGTCCCTCTATTGTTCTAAGGGTAAGCCTCTTATATTTACAGTGAACCATAGCTTGATGTTTTGATAACTAGTCTATACCTAAGATGATGTCAAATTCATGGAAAGGAAATTGAATGAAATCTATTGGAAATAGTTATTTTTGGATTACCAGTGGATAATGTCTGTGTGCTTTATTCACTATCACACTCTATTTGATTGGGTTGCTTACTTAAATGTCTATGCCTATAGGCTTTGTTTCTAGACTCCTATCTTGTGCTTGTGTGGTGAAAATATAAGAGTGACTACATCCAAGATCTATTAAAGCTAAAATCGATGCCTGAAATAAGTAAAAAGTACCAGTAATGACATCTAGAGCCTTTGTCTCCTCATGAGCTCTAATGGCATACTATCTAGCTAAAGCTTGTGCCTCTAACTTAGTCCCTTAATTACTACTTAGCTAGTCACCACTATTCTAACTCTACCCCCCTATTTTGGGGTGCTACTAATGCTCGAGTCTAAGTAGCTTCAGTCAACCTCTGAGGATAGTCCCTCTAGTAATGCTTTTATCCCCACAAGTAAAATAATATCCCCTTCTTGTCTATGAACACTGAACCTAATGTCTTTTTATACTAGTCTGACAAGTTGAGGGTGTACTTTTAGGTGCTAATGCTGAGGCACTAGAGGCTCATTAAGGTGGTTAATGCTTAGAAGCAAAAACTGACTATACCTCAATAATAAGGGCTGTCTCTGTGGTTGTTGCACTGGCTGAGACTAAAACTAGGTCTCTTTTTGCCTCTTACTAGCTTCAAGTACTGAGCTAGTTTGACTTAGTGTGAAAGGCCTCTTCTTCTGGAACAAGTCCTTCTTTTCTTGTAACATTTACTCCATATCATAAGCTGCTACTACTAAATTGCAAAGTCTATAACCTTTGAGTTGGTGATTTGTGTACGTAACTCCATATTAAGGCCTTTTAGGAACCTTTTATATCTTTCCTCTTTAATAGGGACAAATCTCTCATCATATTGACTCAAACTTGCAAAATCTTCCTCATATTGTAACAAATATCTTCTTCCTTACTTCAAGTCAAGGAACAATTGTCTTTATAAGACTCTTGGATGTACCTCTTCTTAAACTCTTGCAAAAAGAATTCCTAAGTTATATCTACTACTACTTTCCTTTTCTTGGTTATGTCCCACTAGTGGAAAGCTTCCTTATAGAGAAAAGAGTTAGAACAATTCAAAATTTCCTCCTCTATACATTATAGCTATTGTAAAAATCTGAGTGTCCTCTCCAGCCAATACTCTACCCAAGCTACATCATCTTCCTTAGTTCCCAAAAAATCTACTGCTCCTATCTTTTTAACTCTCTAATTATGTCTTTTATGGTACAACTAGAGGTGGAGGAGGTGGAGCTGCTGCTGATGTGTGTCTTAGTAAATCTATAATCTGCTGTAAAAGTGCTTAAGATGCTTGAGCCTATTGCTATGGCTATAGCTATGGCTATTGTGCAACATCATTGAACTCTAGTATGGCTACAGTAGCCACTACTCCCTAAATAGTGGTAAGAGCATGACTAGCCACCTTTTCTCCTCATTCTACTAGAGTTTATTCACTCATATTTGAATCACTACAAAAGAACAATAATTTATCAGCCACATTATAGTGTAACTTATTAGAAATGAAATCCTAGACACTAGCACTCTTGTAAATTTCCAAAAAAGGCCTAAACCTCCGAAAAAAACTTGATAAGTGATGTCACTTCCCACTTGGTCACCCATCCTGAAATTTCTCTAAGTCCTTCTTCATTTAACACTTATTTCATTTATTTATCTGATAGATATTTCCTAAAACTTTAGTCTAATCCTTAAACTTCATTATATGGGTCATAACACACATTAAAATCCATTTTATGGTAAGTAATTTATTGCACAAAAATTCAAATAGCATAACAGCTACCCGAGTAACATTTTCTAAAATATACAATTGTAAAAAAAACACTTCTAATAATATCATCAATATATGTCATCACCTGGATGCTTCTGGTCCTCTAACATCATCAAACATCATCATCAATGTCATAGACAACACACAGGTCCTCAGCCCATAATTATCAGTAAGTGCAAAAAATAAAATCATTCAAATAAAGGTCTTATATACATTATTAGCTTTAGCTTGACATTTACAGATACTTTTAGCATCAAATCTAACTATGACCAAAACCCCATTACATACATGAGTGCCCTCTATAAAACCATCAAAAAAATTCAAATATACCCTCAATTGATGTCATTGGTATATTGCAAAATCTATGGAGGTTATACATCTATCTTTAACTACTTGCACACCGGAACACCCATACGCTGAGTATGAAACTCAGTAGTGCATTTAATGTTATAAAACATGTCATGCATGCAAACATACATCATACACATAATGGAGTAAAATGCAACATGCAAAGCAAATATTATAAAAATAATAATAATTTATTAACATATCTCATTATTATACTTACTAGTCATAAACCATTACTTTATTCATTTTTATTTCCCATTGTTACTAACTATCCTTGTTCATCATATTCATTTCTTTATTCAGGCCTGACAAGATAAATGACTCTTTAAGACATTGGATAAAAGGGAAATCCAAAGATGTGTAATGGCCCACTTTTTAGACCTCAATAGTTGCACCTACCTAGTCTGGTAGCATGAATCAGTTCATAGGAACCTCTTAATACTTAATAGTAAGGATAGCAGGGATCAGTCTATAGACCTCATGATATCCCAAAAATTAACATCAAGCAACTTTGGTGGATAGTAGGGATCAGTCCTGTGGGATATCCTAATATCCATAGTGAAGCAAATAGGTAGTAAGGATTAGTCTCATAGGCCTCCTAATATCCAACTATGCAAGGCCAAAATATCAATACCTCAACAGTTACACCTACCTACATAATCACACTAATTAGGCTTAGGAGGACCAATACCTCTAACACCTACTAATCCCTAGTTGACTAGTCAACCCATCTAGTGGGTGTCTAACTAATGGACCAACTATCTATTAATAATTTTTATTTAATTATAGGTCATTTATTTTGTTTATTTCCATGTTATTAATGCATAATATTTAGTCAATTTCATCTACTAATTTTTCACTAGATAGTTATAGGTCATGTTACTAGACTACTATAGGCCATTTTCCATGTTCATTTCATGCCACAATTATAGGTGATTTCATGTGTTCATTTTATGGTACAATTACAAGCCATTTTTACATGACCATTTTTCATGACAAAGTTATAGGTCACTTTAATTCTAAGACAATTATAGGTCACTTTGCACCATTCATTTTGCCACTTTCTCATGCCATTCCATGCTAGATTGTCATGCCACTTCAACCATCACAATGCACTAACATTATGAACCTCAAATTTCCACTAATTCAATTACCTTTGTATTGAGTAATGATCGGGTGTTTTTGCCTCTTGTGCCTTTTCCTCACTAAGTGTCAGACAACAGTTTAACATATTTCTTTATGTCATTCTTTATAGTATCTTTAAGAATATGCTCATATCATAGCTTTATACATTCTCATGATACTAAGTTCACTCATAGTTATACATTTCCTAATAAACTTAGGACATATGTTCTTTTATCATACGTAAAACATTCATGATGAAAAGTAGTTATGTAATAATAATAATGTTTGTTATTTTATGATTTGTTCCTTTTATCTGTTATTTCAATTCATCTTTTCCTCTAATTAATTTACTTTCCTTTCTTTTCCTTTATTTCCTATTCCTAGATCCAAATATTATAATATCTTTATTTATAAATAAATCATTTTTAAGCTTATTATTCTTTATTATTTAGCCCTTATTTAGAAGACATATGCTCAACATTAGATATCAGGGTCTATCTCATATAGTGGTCCAAATTATACACCTCAATATCAGTACACACCATCCATCAAATAGCAGAGATCAGTCCTATAGAACCTCCCAATATTGAATGGCAAGGATCAGCCTAAATAGACCTCCTAACAAATGGGATAGCAGGGATCAACCTCGCAAGACATCCTAAAACCCTAAAGAAATAGGATAGCAAGGACCAACCCGAAGGACTTCCTAATACCCCAACATAGGTGGATAATAGGGATTAAACCTGAAAGACCACTTAATATCCAAATAAAGTGAATAACAGGGATCAACTTTAGTGGACCACCTAATATCCAAAAGTGTGTAAGGCTCTTATTAGAACCTCTATAGTTGTACCTGCCATAAAATAAAGCCATGATCTTCATCGATCAAAACTGTAGCAACTGCGAACTCCCTAGTTGACCCATTAACATATCCAGTAGGTGTATAACTAATATAGTCCTTCAATCCAATTTTAATCTGTTACCATATTTCATTAATCTTTTATCTCATGTCAACCAAGTACAAATATTAATGGGTTCATATGTCATTGTATACATACCTTGTATCTTGTGGTCTCACTTCTTTTCTCTTTCTCATTATATATCTCATGGTAGTGATTTTTTTATATGAATTCAAACATATATTCTTTGTAATGACAATCTCATTCTCATGTTCACAATTCTAATATACTTTTCATTATCATTTATGCTTATCAAAATTATGGTATATTCTTATGTACTTATCATATGCCCCAACCTTGATATTATATTCATTTTACTCATAAGAATCCTTATCATTATCCTTCACTGTCTTACGGGATAGCATCGAGTGTTTAATGTTCTCTCACTATGATTTTAATATATATATATATATATATATATATACTAATATACTTTTCATTACCATTTATGCTTATCAAAATTATGGCATATTCTTGTGTACTTATCATATGCCCCAACCTTGATATTATATTCATTTTACTCATAAGAATCCTTATCGTTATCCTTCACTGTCTTATGGGATAGCATCGAGAGTTTAATGCTCTCTCACTATGATTTTAATAAATATATATATATATATATATATATATATATATATATATATATATATATATATATATATATATATAAAAAGATATTTATATTAATATGCAAATATATATTTAAAGAAAATAAATTGTT
>CANXYI010183575.1:0-17562 GCA_948208565.1 Hura crepitans
ATTATTTTAATTTCTTGTCTTGTTTAGCAAGGTTTTCATGTTTCCATTAATAAGAACAAGGGTTGTTCTATTTACTTGGATAATGTGTTTTATTGTTCAAGTATAATAAGTAATGGAATTTATATTTTGGATAAAGATAAAGAAGTGTATAACATTAGTACCAATAGATCCAAGATAGATAACTTGATGCCATCTTATCTATGGCATTATCGCCTTAGCCATATAAATGAGAAATGCATGACTAAGTTACCCAAGATGGGAGCTTCTGATTATTTGATTATGAATCATATGATACATGTGAGTCTGGTTTATTAGGCAAGATGACAAAATCACCTTTTTCTGTGAAGGGTGAGCGAGCAAGTGAGTTATTGGAACTTATACATATAGATGTATGTGGTCCAATGACATTACATGCATTTAGATGTTTCTTATACTTTATTACCTTTATTGATGATCACTCAAAATAAGGGTCTTTTTACTTGATGAAGTGCAAGTTTGAATCTTTTAAAAAGTTCAAAGAATTCAAAAATGAGGTTGAGAAACAACTTAGCAACAGTATTAAAACACTTTGTTCTAATTAAAGGGGTGAATACTTAAGAATTCTAAGGTTATCTGAGAGATAATGGTATATTATCTCAATGGACTCCTTCATATACACCTTAGCATAATAGTGTATCTAAAAAGAGAAATTGAAGTCTATTAGATATGGTTTAATCTATGATGAGTCTTACAAACTTACCTAAGTTCTTCTGAGTTTGTGCATTGGAAACTGTTATTTATATTTTGAATAGAGTTCCATCAAAGTCGATTGATATTACACCATATGAGCTATGGTATAACAAGAAACCTATTTTTTCAAATATCAAGGTATGAGGATGCCTTGAATATGTGAAAAGAATAATGTCTGATAGGCTTAAGGCTAAGTCTGACAAATGCTTGTTTGTGGGGTACCCAAAGGAAACTTTAGGATACTGCTTCTACCATTCTTTAGAGTAAAAGGTGTTTGTTTCAAAGCATGCAATCTTTCTAGAGAAAGAGTTTCTTATGAAAAATAGTGGGAGAAAAATTAAACTTGATAAAGTTCAAGATCCATAAATTAAAGCAGATCAACCGACTGATCACAATTCTATTACTCATAGTGATGAAGTGATAGAAAAACCTATGGAAATGCAAGTTCCTAAATGATTTACCAAGGTTAGGACTATTCCAAAGAGATATGGATTTCTCATGGACTAGGAAAAAAAGTGATTGTAGTAGAAGACAGTGAGGTTACTAGTTATGAGGAGGTTTCGAAGAGTTCAAAATCACACTCATGGCTTAAGGCCATAAAATCTGAAATGGATTCTAAGTATGATAACTAGGTATAGACCTTGGTTAATCCACCTAAAGGGATAAAACCCATTAGGTGTAAATAGGTCTTTAAGATGAAGATTGACATAAAAGGTAATGTGATTACCTATAAAGCTCGATTGTTAGCAAAATGCTATCATTAAAGGCAATGAATTAACTTTGATGAAACTTTTTCTTTAGTTGCAATGCTTAAATCCATTTGGATTCTGCTTGCCATTGCTACTTATTATGATTATGAGATCTGGCAAATGGATGTAAAGATAACTTTCCTTAATGGAAAATTATTAGAGGAAGTTTATATGATATAACCTATAGGTTTTACATCAAAAGATAGCAATTAGGTCTACAAGCTTCAAAGATCTATCTATGGATTGAAACAAGCATCTAGAGGCTAGAACATCTATTTTAATAAGGCAATCAAAGAGTTTAGTTTCTTTAAAAAAATGGATGAACCATGTGTTTACAAGAAGGTTAGTGGGAGTGCAATCATCTATCTAATGATATATGTAAATGACATACTAATAATAGGAGACGATGTCTTTATCCTCTAGTCAATAAAGATTTGATTGAGTTAACAATTCTCTATGAAAAACCTTAGAGGAGCTACCTATATCTTAGGGCTCAGGATCTATAGAGATAGATTAAAAAGGTTGCTTGGTCTTTTGCAGTCGATGTATGCAGATAAAATGCTAAAGAGGCTTAGCATAGATCTCTCTATGAAAGGTTATATCCCTATGTTGCATGGAAAACACCTTTCTAAATCTATATCTCTTAAGACACAAGAGGAGAGAGAGCATATAAGTAGGATCCCATATGCTTTGGCTATAGGATCTATCATGTATAAATGTTATTTATGAGACCCGATGTACCATTTGCTCTAAGTGTCACTAGAAAATTCCAATCTATTTATAGAGAGGAACATTGGGTGGTTGTGAATAATATCCTTAAGTATTTGAGAAGTACAAAGGATCTATTCTTGGTTTATGGAGAAGAAGATCTATAGGTTAGCAGGTATACTGATGATAGCTTCTAATATGATAAAGATAACTGTAAATCTCAATTTGGATACATATACATTATGTGTGGAGGAGTAATTATTTGGAAGAGTTCTAAATAGGGTATGACTGTGGATTTTTCCACCAAAGCTGAGTATATAACAGCTTCCAATGTAGTTATAGAAGTTGTTTGGATTAAAAAGGTTGTTGTAGAACTTAAAGTGGTTCTAAGCATTATTGATCTAATACCACTGTATTATGATAACAATAGGGCTATTGGATAAGCCCGAGAACCATGGTCTTTTCAATGATCTAAAAATGTTCTTCAGTATAACCATCTAATCAAAGAGATTATCGATAAACATGATGTGAAAATTGAAAGGTCCCCATAGATTAGAACATAGTTGATCCTCTCACAAAGGCACTATCACAAGAAAAGTTTGATCAACATGTAAATGCTATGGGCATTAAGTACATGGGTGATTAGCTCTAGTGTAAGTGGGAGAATGTTAGAAGTATGCCCTAGAGCTCATGTAATAGGGTAGTATTCATGTATTTAAACCTTATAATTTCATACTATAAGGCATTTCTCTTTATACCATGGTACTTTTATATATTATTTATAATTATTTGCAATGTCTTAAATCATATTATAAAGTCCATGGTATATAATCACAATGTAGAGACAATTATGAAGTGTTCATGATGTGAGATTCTTATTGCATGCAAATATGATATACCTAAATATACTTGATCATAGGATTAACAAGATAGGACATTGTTAATGTGAAAAGATCAACACATGTTATACTTCTTGATTGGATCAAGCAATAGTTATCATAAGCTATAAGCATAGAGAAGCTGGAAGTTGACATGTGGATGCTTACTTGGGAAGTAAGTACATCGAAGAACTACCATGAGATCTTCACATAGACACTTAATATGTGTCAGTGAAAGTATCTTATCATATTAGTAGTACAAGTATCCTTAGATTTTAGATCACTAACTATCTTAAATATAGATTGGCATATTTTGACTCTAAAACTTTTACTTCAAATAAGAAGTATACATAGTGAGTTGCTTGGGTATGTCATAACATATTTCAAGATAGGGTAGTAATCAACAAAGGATTCACCACCCCAAATTATAGTGGGGAGTTTATCTTAAAGTTCTAATGAGTAACCTATATTCAAGAATCTCTAGCCAGAGCAAAGTGCCATGTGTGAATGGGATTGACTAAGGGCATTTTGGGAATAAAGGTGAAATTATTAGAATAATATATTCAAGGCTTAATGAGACATACTTTGTTAAGCTATAAGTTGACCTAAGTCCATATTCAAAACTGGATGAGATAAAAGATGGTGAAAAGAATATATTGCACCGTAATTGAATATGGAAGAGTTAAGTCAAACCACTTGACTTTCTAGCACTTGGGTAGTCATGATACATGGTTAGATGCCTCTCTTGACTTGTATACATGTGATATATCAATTAGTTAGTTGATATTGATTCAATAAGAATGAATCTATAGAGTTTCAGTTAGACTAGGACTCTAATTCATTATATGTTGTTAAGCTATTTTGGAAACCTATAAGGTCACACACATAAAAGGAGTTTAAGGAAGATTCAATGAGATTGAATTTTCTAATGATATGAGATATCATTGGAAGATGATTTAAGAAGTAGAAATGAGCAAATGGGTTTAGGACCCACTTACAAATGAAAAGTCTAGAAAATCAGGGTTTTTAGAAAATCAAGGTTTTTGGACTTAGGCTTTGTTGAGTCCAAAGTTTTAATTATTCTTGCATCTAATTTTTTATGGGATTTAAAATGGTTTAAAAGGCCTTAAATTAGAGTAATTATTAATCTAAAATAGGGCCTAAGAGTGCCACATAGGATTAATGAAAGTGGGGCTAAAGCAGATTGTACATAAGCCCATTAAAATGCTTATACATATAGGATAGTGAATGGCCCAATTGTTAGGTCCATTATGGTCCGACTTAGGGTAGGTTTTAAGTGTTAAAATTTGACCTATATAAAGATAATTCATGATATAAATGATCTTTTTTACAGTAGCCACCATAAAGAGAAATTCTAATAGAATTCCATATAAAACAATTAAAACACACTTTTCTTCTTTTTCCTTCATCCACTTGTAATTCCTATTAGCATTTAGAATTACAAGTTAATCTCTTTTAAAGAATTCTTTGTTGGATTAACTTGAATGTGTTCCTAGAAGAGGATCACTATGGTTTGCAACACTTGTTGAGAAAAGCTCATGGAAGGAATTTGATGTTATCCTTTTATGATAAATCATAAAACACTACTAGATTTAATATTTAGGATGAATTTTAAATTATCCAGGTCTATTATCTATGCTGGTTTCTCTCAAAAATTTAATTTTTTTTGCTATGTATGATGGAGAAAAACCAACAAAATCTATCTTAGAGAACACTCTAGCTCTTTTAAGCTAATCAAATAGATAATCGATCCATGGCAAAGTATACTTATCTTTTATGGTCACTTTATTCAATTATTGGTAATCTACATATAATCGAAGTGAACCATCTTTTTTCTTAACAAACAAAACTGGTGCTCCCCATGGTGAAACACTCGATCTAATAAAGCCCTTATCCAATAACTCTTGAAATTGCACCTTTAACTCAATTGGTGCCATCTAATATGATTTTATTGATATTAAAGTAGTACTAAGTAGAACTTCAATACTAAACTCAATTCTCTTTTTAGAGGCAAACCTGGTAATTTTTTTGGAAAAAATATCAGCAAACTCAGCCATTACTGTTATGCTACTAGTATCTAGCTATTTTATTTTGGTGTCATATATATGGGTAAGATATGCCTAACAACCTTTCCTTATCATCCACCTAGTTGTGATTGCAGATATCACCTTCGATAAGAAGTTGATCTTCTCTCTAATAATTATGATTTTAGACTTATCATCAGCTTGGAGAGTCAACCTCTTATGCTTGCAATCTAAAATTGCTTGATATTTAGACAACCAGTCCATGCCTCATCGAAAGGTAGTTCTATCTGGTTAGTAAGAAATTGATTCTCTTCTATTCTTAAAGGGCAATCTCTATACAATTGGTCAACTACTACATGCTAGCCTATGGGGTTACTAACCATGATCTCTTAGTCAAGTGGTTCTAAACATAACCCCCGGTCTCATGCCTATGATGTGCAAACAAACGAATGTGTATACCCCAGATCAATTAAAGCTAAAACATGAGAGTCAAAGAGGAGAAAAGTACTAGCTATAACATCTGGCTTATTAGCATTCTCTTGACCTCTAATAATGTACTGCTAGGCAAGAGCTTTGTGCTCATGTCTAGACTTTGATCTATCCCTCTGAGTTCCTTTAGCTTTCTCCTATCGGCCTCCTTTCTGGCTTTTAGCATAGGCATATGCTAATCTCTATCTAAAAATTTGTCCCTTAGGACAATCTTTGCCAATGTGACCTAACTATCTACACCCAAAACATACACCTAGCTTGTTCTTCCAACACTCTCCCTTATACCTCTTAAAACAAGTATGACACTGAGGGACTTGATAGCTCTTAACTATCAACCCTAGTGTACTAATAGCTTGAGATTGTTGCTATCCAGCTTTACTCTTACCACTATGTGCTGCTTTTTATGTTTGCCCTTGCTTTTGGGACTGCTGTGCATAACCAGAGTAAAAACCTTTCTAATTTTCCCTAATTATGGAGTAACATTGGATGCTCCCTAACTAACAAATCTCTTTTTTTGGTATAACTCCTTCTTCTCTTTCTACACACCCTCAATAAATCTATATATTAGTGCTAACTAGGAGAAATCCCTAATCTTCATCGATACCACCTAAGATTTGATGTCAACATGTAGACCCTTCTCAAATCTCTTACACTTGTCTACCTCTATAGTGATCGTGTCCTTAGCATATCTACTAAGCATGGTAAACTCCTTCTCATATTCCCCTATGGTCATCTGATCTTGATTGAGATCTATAAATTGCTGCCTCTTATCATCAAGATAGTCTTTAGTGATGTACTTCTTATGAAATTCAGCCAAAAAGAACTCTCGCATTATCTTATCTTTTCTTGTACTCAATAAAGTTTTCCCACCACTTAGATGCCTCTTCTTATAGAAGTGAAGTGGCACATATCACTTTTTCTTTTGGTGTGCACCATATTTACTTTCTAATCTTCTAGTGTGATCTAACCAATATTTTGTTTTTTTAGGCTCCATCTTACCTTTTCCCTTAAAATCTTTGGCTCCCATTTTCTTAACCCTCTCTAGATACAATCTTCTAGAGAGCTAATGGAATCTTTAGCTGCTGTGCTAGTGGTGGAGTAATAGCTATAGCTTACCTTAACAACTGAAGCATCTCTTGCAGGAGCACTAGTAGAGCTTATCTTGTAGATGGTGTATATCCTTATACACAAACTGATGTAGACCCTACCCTTATAGCCTCGGGTGATATGGTAGTTAAAGTATGACTCTCAACTTCCTCCTTGCTACCCTGTGTAAAAGCACTCATCATATATATAGGAAAGAAAACAATTTGATAAGCCTCGACATCAAAAGTTATGTGGTGTATGTGACACCTCTTACCTAGTCCAGATGTCGATTAATTGCCGAGCTTGACTAAGGAGTGCATGCAAATATAGATATCCAAACTTTACTACCCTTACTTGTTATAAAACATTCTTATGAAAAGATTTCACTTGTGAAAATGTGGTTTTCAAAAACTTTTTAGATAGGGTTACATATTAAAAAATTGACAATCCTCATGCCAAAATTTTGACAACATAACGGCTATACTGAGCACTATCCTAAATTTTTGAATAGTAACATGCACAATAAAAATACACTTCTAAGACATCTACACACTTCCACAACATCCATGTGATCCTCTAATCACTCCAACAACGCACTAACAGAATATCAAGATATCTCAACCTCAGAAAGAGATATCATACAACAGCACATAATTTTAAATAGATTTCAAGACTTTACAAATTTTGAAATCCAAAAGAAGAAATTTAAATATAGCATAGGCCCATTTCCCTTACATTTACAACATTGAGTGCCCAACCTATAAATCACATAACTACATTATATGTACATAATAATTACTAAAAGAAAAGCCTTCTCTTGATAACCTTGATGTCCCGAGGCTCGAGTCTCAAAATGCCTTCTTATTTATGCATCACAACAAATGACGAGTTAAGCTAATGCTTAGTGGTGTAATCAAAATAACTTATGCTAACAACATTATTAGCATACAATTTATATGCAGTTTATGTTTGAGCATAAACTAATGAATATTTTATGTGATACTCATTCAAACTATGATATGCCATATTTATGATCATAAGACATTCATCATGCATATGTGCAACCACACCAAGCATATGGAAAGCATACAATCAAGAATTGAGCATTTATCATAAATGAAATAATATTAATTCATGTATTGCATAAAGCGGACAATTTAACTATCATAGCACACATTATAGGTCAATTTTTATATTTTCCTTAATCTTATTAAGCCCATTTTGGATAACCAAGAAACCTTTGGATAATGGGATTAAATAATGTGTAGTGGCCCATATTTTAGACTTAACAACTGCTGCACCAATATAGATAAGGTTGTGCAGTACCCATCTAGGCTTACACAATTATACCTATATGTGAATGTATAGTGGCCCTTATAGGATCTTACTATGGCTGCACCTGCATGGATCTGAAGATCATAGTATCAATCTATGGGTAAGAAATATAGTGAACCCTTGGATCATAATTTAGGCATAGAAGTGCCCTAGCAACTGCTATATGCCTTAGCTAACTGGCCAACCTATTCATTTCTAGGTTGTTGCATCAAATGGGCTAAAACTAATATGTTTTAATTCCCCCATTTTAACTAAGCTTATATAGTTTTTAACTCTTTTATTTTAGCCATCAAGTGGTTAAAATGAGGTGATTACATTAAAAATGTCATTTTTGTGAGTCATGCACACCATAACATGCATCTTAGTCACATTCATGCCATATGCACTTTAAAACATCATTTCCATCTCTTTTGATGTTTATTACTATGCACTTGCCATTAACACATTCATTTAAGGCATAAGCTCATTCAAGACACATTATGCCCAAATGTTCATCTCTTTAATCATATTATGGCATAATTAGTATTAAACACCACTTTTAGGCTCATATAGTGTTTAGAACCTATTTTGGCATTAAACTTCATGTTCATGTGATTTTAGTTATGTTTGATAAGAAACATAGCCAACATAACATATATTCTGTATCATTCTCATATTTCATGATTTTACATACGCAAGCAATTTCTAAGCCCTCATTCTGCCAAATACCATTTATGCATTTGTTAGCAATTCTTTAATATGTATACGACTAAATCACATATCCTATATACCATAATCATACACAATTCAAAATCTGAATTTATATGGCCTATTAGACCATTCGACCAGCAAGCATCATGCCCATATTGTTCACCATGTTTTTCTCATTTTAATAAGCGCTAATTAGGCACGTTGTTAATTACATATTCAAACCACTCAAAATGACATAACACTTATGCCTTATGCCATAATGATATTACATATAACTATAAATGCCATTATGCAAAAACATATCAAAATTCTACTATGCTCTCATTTAGACATCAATTTACCATGTCTTATAATCAATATTACTCATATAACACACATACAAGGTTGGCATCCCTACCCATTCGGCTAACCTATTAGTCATGGCTTCACACACCATATCAAACTCATTCATAATTAAAAACACATTCAATTTATCATAAGTTATGCTTAAAACTCATTGTCATGCATAAACCCATCATTTTCCATAATATACATACATAGCACTACTATACATATATTAGGGATCATAACTCCCATAATCATCTCTAAACTTCCAAACATTTTAGCATATACTAATTAAGTTGAATAATGTCATTTTCATGCTTGAATATCATTAAACCTCATTCTCTTCATATTATGTATATTATGGTATCGCAACATAATTTTCACATCCCATGATTCCTAATTAATTCTCATCATCTAAAAAATATAACCACACATTATGAAAGCCATATAACATAACAAATACTTCACATTTGTTGTATAATGCATTTATTGCCATTTATTACATATTAAGCATAATATGGAATTTATAGCTTATAGTTGAATAATGCACATTTTATTTCAATTACATATATTGATTATGTCATAATGCTAGCTCGAGGCCTCCTACACCTTTGGTTTCTCCTTATCTCGATTTTGGTCGGAATTTCCTAATATAAAATCGAAGAACTTTAAAACATTCATAATAAGTCAACTAATGCACCAAATAAAAATCTAAAATCATAGAGATGCTCTTGAGCACCCGTAGAACCTAAGAAACTATTAAAAGTCAGAAAAATAACCTAAACCAAATTTGGTTACTATTTATGAGGGTTAAAAATTAGGAATTTCAAGTGTTTCCTTCTACGAATTCTGCTTTCAAGAACTATTAAAGAGTGTGGAGGCTCTAAAAATATTTTTAATTGGGCAAAAATAAGCTCAATTGGAAGAAGGAGGAGCAAAAATAGAGTCTTTTAAAGTAACAAAGCCATTGGCTTTCATTATGAGGAAGGAGGGAGAGATTTCAATGATTTTGTTAACTTTTTTAAAGAATTTAACCCTTTTATATTTTTCAAAAATTATTTATTTTAATTGCATTTTCTCCTCCCTTTTTCCTCAATTTTCCTCCTCTTTTCAAACCCAATTAATAATCAATTTTATTTATAAATTCACTTTTATTATGCCCCATACTCTTCTAAAAATCAGAGCTCAAAAAATAAGAAAATCCAATTAAACTCACTAGTTTTAATGTTACCTGATTTTCAAAATATTACTTCCCAAGATCTAAAAGTTCCAATTCTAGTGCCAATGGCGTAATTATAATTTTTAAATATCATGTTGTATAAATCCTAGAATTTTCTGAGAAACTTTTGAATATTTTATAGTTCAGCTAAAACTAAGTCACTATTCATATGATATTACCGTAAAACTTTGCAATCATTTTTAACCACTTAAACGACATCATTTTGACTTCAAATTTCACTCATAATTATGTTATAATTAGTACTTACATTCAATAAAGTTAGTGCTTTTGGCCTTGAAAATCACTATTCACATCTCGGGAAGTACTATTCATAACACCGAGATTTTTTTGGCATTACACATATGAAATCATTGAACATGTTGGACTAGTAGCGTATAGATTGGCCTTTACTCTAGACTTATAATAGATCCATAATGTATTTCATATGCTAATACTAAGGAAATATAGATCGGACACTTCACATGTACTTTCGACAGAGGATGTAGAAGTATAACTAGATTTATCATATAAAGAATAACCAGTCTAGATCTTAGCATGTGAAGTAAAAGCTACGCAACAAAATAGTACCATTGGTGAAAGTGTTATGGAAATACCATGGTTTGCAAGAAGCAACATAGGAAAGTGAACAACAAAAGAACAATATCTGTATTTTTTTGACCCAGGTAAATATCAAGGACAAAATTTCTTAAGAGGGGAAAGAATTGCAATACCCAAAAATCCCAATTTCATGAATAATATATCCTGAGGCATGAATGGTGTTTCTTGAGTAATAGGGTGACACTAAGGTGGCTGAGGGGTAGTACTATCATGGAATAATGATGGGCAAAATAATGATGAAAACAAAGTTATTTGCTCTCACTACTAAACCTATAAATTTTTTCACACTAATATTTAGTAAATAGTGACCTAAGTTTACATCGAGTTATAAAGTGGTTAGGATATGATTGGACTGACCTAAAAATAGCATGATCAAAAGGTCAAAAATTCCAAATACCTCAATGGTGGTGGAATTTGAATTTTCTGCCATCAATAGATATTTAACAGAAAATTTTTTGAATGTGCGGTTGAATGGAATTTGGGCCTGAGATTTTAAAGGTCCCTTAATTGAGAATCTTTGTAAGTTTTGACACTAAAAAGAGTAATTTTGGAAGCCTCTAACATTAATTTCACAATTTTAAAGATTAAAATGTAAGTAAGAGTCGAATTACCACATGGCTAAATCATAATAGTACATGTTCTTAATATAAGTAGTGCAAGTGTGTGTGTGTTCATGATCAAAACAAGCCACCATCCTCCCTATCTCCCCTAAGTTGACACCATTTCTCCTTTCCCTCTCCTCCCTTTATTTTTCTTAATTTCTTCCTTAATTCTCCACCAAAACTCACACTTCTTACACCAAAATTGATCTACATGATCCTTAAAAGTTGAATTTGAGGACAATTTTTCCTAAAAATGTGTTTAAAGGTAAAAAGAAAGGATTGAAGTTTTAGGGTTTTAAACCCCTAAATTGAGGTAACCCTTAAAATGCAACTTTATCATTTTTTTAGGTAACTAGAGGTGCTCTAGATCATAATTCTAGTCTTATTTTTAAATTTGAAGGTGTATAGACTTTTTTTATGAATTTTTCTAATTGATTGTCTAATATAGAATTTAGAGAACTTAGAAGATAGTAGGAGCAAGGGCAAGGAAAAATTGTAGGATCATATTCATGATGCCAAATAACATCTTTATAAGTATAAAATATATGCTTGGATGTGTGATTTGCATGAATTCCATAATAGGTGTCATTTAGTGTTCAATTGATTTTAGGGGTTAGAATAACCCTAAATTGACTTTAGGAGTATAATAGGGTGGAAGTTATGTTAATTAACTAATATGGTTGGAAAATAGAGTGAAAATGAGTTAAATATGGAAGATGAAAAAATGGGTATGTTGTATGGAAATTAGGGGCATAAATGCAATTAATGAAGTTATTGTGTAAAGGAAGAAAATTAAAGTGTAATGAGCCAGAATAAATGAGTATAACATGCAATGAGAATATGCATTGATGATTATATGGAATGATACAAATGTTGCAAATAAAGTGTGTGTGTGTGTGTGCATAGTGGCATGTGTAGTGTATATTGTGTGTAACATACGAATTAGCAATGGTGAATGATAATGTATGTAAAGTTAATGATTAATATGTGAATTAAAAATGGTAACTAGTAATGTGAGTAATGGAAATGGTATCATAAGAAGAATAACATGATGATATTGATATTTATTTTCACTTGATTGATATAATACGGGTGCAGTCACCTAGAGTTCCAATAGAACCACTGTACGTATTCTAAAGTGAGTGCAGCCATTAAAAGGTTCAACAAGACCATGCACACATATGTATTAATTATATTGATGATATTGATTATAATGTGGGTGTAGCCGCCAGTAGGTCTAATAGAACCACTGCATATAACCTAAAGTGGGTGCAGCCATCGAAAGGTTCAATAGGACCACTACACACTATATTTTTGTGACATACTGGTACAGTAATCATGAGGTCCAAATTATGGGCCACTGCACAACTTGATCCTATTATCCAGTATTGGGATTAGTGTCTTCTATATATGGGCTAAAAAATGCAAATGGTGAAAATGTAATACATGAATATGAAATAAATGGATGAATAATTATGAGTTAACGAACTAAGTAAATCAGAAAATAACTTTACGTTGATATAATGAGTAACTTGGTTAATGAGTATACAACTTTATGATGTCAAGTAAAGGTGAAAAATTAATTATAAACATAAGTAGTGAACTAGGATAGGTAAGTAAGGTAAAATGAGTATACATCAAGTATAGAAACATAACTACTTAAAATGATTATATGGTGATAATATAGGTAAGGAAAATGTATGAATATTATGTGACATATCCATTATTAAAATGCATGTTTACCCTAAATATGTTTGTGTATGAGTATATTTTATCGAATACGACACTTAACTTTATGCTTAATGCATTTTGTTTTTAGACGCATAGGTTATAGATAGATCTAACTTTGATTAAACGTCAACATAGTAGTGTAGTACAAATAGCCTTTTATCTTGGTATTTTTTTTGTATATCTTTAAAGTGATGTAAATAAGACTAGTTGGCACTCATATGTACATAAATAGGGTATAGGTCTAGTTCAATCATGTGTATGTATAACTTACTAAAATATATTGCTTATGTAACTTAAATAGACAAATAATAGTGGTGTGAAACTGATATGTGATGCATGCTTGATATACTATGACATTGAGACTATGATTTTTGCTATAATTGTGGTATGACTGATGTCATTATGTGTTGATTGATGACATTAAAAGGTCAGATAGACCTAGTTGGCTGAGTTTAAGGTTTGGAATATTATAAAAGTGTTAATTTCTATAATTTTATTTTGGAACGTGACATTGAGTAGCCATTATGTTATCGAATTTCCATCAAAATGGAATGGTAATACCTTATATGTTTGCAAACTCCACATTTGATTTAATGGTACATAAGCCCAAGATGCTCACCATACCTCCATATTGATAGCAAGGTTTTAAAAAGATAATGGTATAACTAGGTGAAACTTGTTAATGTGTCATCTCTTATTCTAATTAGCAATGGTTTAGGTAGGAGGTGTCATAATATGCCATCTCTCATTCAAATTTGGCTATTAGATTAGGTGAAGTCATAGATACATAATTAGGGATCATCTTATCAAAAATCTGGCAACATTATGGTTGTCCGATGACACTAGCCTAAATAGTAATATGTATAAAACAACACTTCTAAATACTCAACATCTCTCACTCAAACTCCATGATCTATCTGATCATCCCAATAAACATAACTACATCTCATTCTCAATTATATGTAAGAAACATTCATCCTATAAACATACAAATCCATCCATACACTATTTAACTATACATCATAGATCATCTTCAACCTATAATAGATTATGTTAACATATGCATTCCTTATACAAGGGTACATAAGCATAGATAAGACATTTGAAACCTATATCCCATGCTATTACATATGAGTGCCCTTCTTTAGTAACCACTTTTTATAAGAATATACAAGTATATACATGAATGCCTTATATTAACCTATGCATTAGTAGTTTTCCTTTTTTTCTCTATTCTCTCTATTGAGTTATGTGTTCTTCATCATAACACATTATAAAACCTACATATCACAAACAAATGGTGTACTAAGCTCGAGAGCTTTATGGTGTATCCAACATAATTTGTTACATATGTAAACATGCACATCATAATTATCAAGAAAATTAAAACTTAACAAGCATACTTAAGTAATAAATTAAACATGGAAATTGAATATCTTATTACATGTATACTCAAGTAACAACTCAATCATAACATTTAATATCATGACACATGATAATTCATATATGCAATTATATCAATAAAAATAATATCATTATGATTAAATTAATGTCATCCACCTTTATTTAGCCATTTAAACCAGACATGTACTCTTTTACCCATAAATGTTAGACAAGAATCTCAAAACTAGGTAATGGGATATTGACTATAGAGGTCTCACCAATTGAGCAATGGCCCATATTTTAGACCTTAACTGCAGCTACACCCATATGGTAAAGTGATACTATAGACCTTATGGCTGTTGTACCATTGTAGTGGTCCCTTAACCTTATCGACGGATGCACCCATATGGTATAATGGCCCTATAGACATTTTAGTTATTGTACTAGCAAACCATATGTATAGTGGCTTAGGTAGTCTTTATAGCTGCTATACCAGCCTACCATATATACAGTGGCTCGAGTAGTCTTTACGGCTACTGTACTAGCCTATAGGTATTAAAGCACCTTAGTAGTTACTATTTATCCCTAGTTGATCAGCTAAGCTATCCAATAAAGGTTTTCTACTTCTATAGGCTATCACTATTGATCACTAAATTTCACCTTTTTAAGTAAATTAAATGAGTTTTATGAGTTATTTGGTCAACACATGACTGAATAGGGAAAATTTAGCCCTTTTGTCATTATAAATACATTAGATTTGTTTTCATGCATACTTAACATTATCGACATTAAATCATGAATTCTATAACATTCATATCATACATTATCCTTATATAGTCATATCACTTGAACATAACCATTTTTTACTCAAATTGTCCACATAACCAGTTGTTAGGCCATTTAGTCATAACCTCCCTTTTCATGCTAATATATTTATCAAGCCCCAAAGGCATCCATGTCTACTTATATTACACCAAAACACATTTACATACACATTCATACCCAAATTATTTTAATATGTTCAAGCATGCATCAATTCTTGATTTTAGGTGTCATTGCAATTTATCATATAACTTAATAAGATAAAAAAATACATTTCTGAGTCTAACACTTAATCTTAACAATTTTGGCCATATCCACATCATCACTCATAGTATGTATGTTTTATACTTCATGTTAATTTGTTATCACTTCCATTTCCATACCTCATTACTAACTATGCACTTACCTTTCTTAACTTATGCTTAAGCTTAAAATTCCAAATAACATGTCTAGCATCATTAACACATGCTCATAACTATTTCTAGCATATTTCAGCCATATGTATCATGCATACATTCTTAATAGTTAAAAGCCATGCCTTATGTACATACCATCCTGTTCCTATTTCAAATCACAATTCTTACAAATACATTTCATTTTGCTTATTTTTTTTTAAGCTAAGGAATTCAAGTGTACTCATATAAGCTTTATGGCACTCTATTTAGCATAATTTGGCCATAGCCTAATCATACACAAATCATGTCAATTTCCTATTTAACAAATGTTTTGTTTATTTTATAATACTATTTCACAAATAATTTCAATTATATATCTGGCACTGCATTTATAGCTAAACATTTCCTTTTTTTTTGCTCACTTATTTCTCCATAGATATATAACTATTCATTTTGTCATCAAATGTTTCATTTTAACACAACATGTGTACATACACTCTTACATCATACATAATCAAATTAGAGCATATCATAAATTACTTCATTTACTAAACACATTCAAGTCATGATTTCTAAATGCACCTATATCATGCCTTCAAAAATTCATACACATCGTATTTCTCATTATGGTCTTTATATGGCACCATATCATTATACATTCCACAATTATTACATGTTCCTTACTATGCCCCTAAACCCAACTTATATCATCACTTACATTAGACCTTACATTTCATTTTACATAAACCAATTACATACCCTCTTTTTTTTATCTTGTCAACTATAAACCATTACTTGAATTGTAAATTAAAACCATATCACTAAAACAAAAATCATAATTTAACATCATTTGATTAGGACTTTTCTAACATGTTTTTGAAAGCTAATATGCATTTAGACTTGTATTATTCTCTACATATGATAAAAAAAACTATTAACATTAGCTTAAACACATGTTAATTACCTCAATCTCATAAATAAAACACCATTCACATATGTATAGGCAATTTGGCCCCGGACAAGAACGTCATAATTTATCCTATATTTATTCCCATTTCTCTTTACTTGCAATGTATTACTTGTAAGTATGAAAAAACCACTCATTTCTAATATCTTATTCCAAATGACATAAACTATTACAATATGACATACAACATCAATGTTTATACCAATATTTTACACCTCTTACAAAACATCATGTACTCAATATCTTCATTTAACAAGAAGTTAGAGAATTCAATAATTTTAACATTCACTAGTAACTTATTCTTTCTTATACTAGGCTTTTCATATATGATTGCTAACATACGAATTATATCATTTTATAAGTTCACAAGCCCATTTCATGCTATACACATATAATAACCTACCCATTTCATGCTATACACATATAATAACCATTAGGCATATTTAATGCATCATTTTACAACTACACTGCATCATTTACATTAAAACATTCACTTTACATACACATACATAAACATTAAACACACTTTATCACCTATAATAACTTATGTAATCATATTATAATGGTTACACTTACTACAATCACTTCAA
The DNA here is from genome assembly GCA_948208565.1 of Hura crepitans. NCBI lineage: Eukaryota > Viridiplantae > Streptophyta > Magnoliopsida > Malpighiales > Euphorbiaceae > Hura > Hura crepitans. The sequence goes on from CANXYI010183575.1 coordinate 17,361, forward strand.
AATACTCCTCTAAGCTTTTATGAACTCTTACTTTCCCTTACTTTTTATGTTTCCCTTCTCTCTACATATATACAACCAATAATTATTAAAAAATTCTAAATAAATTCCTTAAACCACTAAACTTGATATTGACTTTAGAAATCTTAAATTGGCTTTAAAACACTTCTTAGAAAAATATAAAACCGTAGAAAAATTCCCTTAC
>CANXYI010183643.1:0-19970 GCA_948208565.1 Hura crepitans
ATAAAAATGGTATTTAATGTAGGTTTATTCTGGGATATGACATCGTGTAGTCATTATACTATCAGATTTCTATCATAGCAAGAGAATGTTGATTTAATTCGCATTCATATTTAATACACGATGGTTTACAAGTGGGCTCAGGGTGTTCACAATGCTTCTAAGTAGATAATGGTGGAACTAGATAGAATTTATCAATATATCATCTTTTATTTAAGCTGGCAATTGTTTGGGTAGGAGGTGTTATAATGTGTCATCACTTATTCGGGTCCAGCTACTAGATCAGGTAAGGGGTATCACATTTGGTGGTATCAGAGCAAGTTTATTCATTCCTAGGCTACATATGAGTGTTATAAGATTTCAAATATACACACTTCACATGACACTGTACTGCTTGAGTATAATGTTTATTCTCTAATATAGATTGAAGATGAGTGAACCAAGATAGCCAACTGGTGTAAAAAAGCTAGAAAGCAATGCTTCTACAACTATTCAAGAGCCGATGTGCTAACAAACACTAGTACCTAGTGATGAAGCCTATTTTATACCTGCCTAGCCGATGCAAGTACAATAAGCACTGATACAGTAAATGGAAAAAGTGTTCGAACAAGTTGATACTATAATTACCCCACTTCTAACACTAGCACAACAACCACCATAACCATCTCAAGCTCTTTAGAAGACGTACTTAGAATAAGTGAAGAATATAAGAATTGTTGATTTTTTAGGGAATGAAAGAGATAATTCCACTAAAGTAGAGTATTGGCTTGAAAGAATTGAGTGAATACTAGAGCAATTAAAGTGTACTCTAGAGGAGAACTTAATTTATGCCACCTTGTTGTTATAGGAGGAGGCGTATCATTAATGAAAAACAATTGTAGCATGTAAAGCTCTAGTAACTCTGACTTGAGACTTCTTCCGATTAGAGATTAGGAAAAGGTACATTGTAAAGATTTATTTGGAAAAAAAGAGGCAGCAGTTTCTTGACCTGAATAGAGAGGAAGGCTAGTATCAAAGTATGAAAAAGCATTTGCCAGATTAAGCAAATATGCAATAGAGATCGTACTTATGGAAGAAGAAAGGTGTAGGAAGTTCAAAAAAAGCCTTAACACTAACATTTAGCTATAAGTAACTATAAGTTAGATTAGAGAATTTACTCGATTAGTTGCTACAACCTACACAATGGAGTATATATTAAAGGAAAGGAGGGAGAATTTCTAATAAAAGAGATCCTTCATAATATGTCAAGCTAGTTTTACACCAAAAATAGGCAAAAAGGAAAAAGAAGGCCTAGTTACATAGACATCACAAAGATTAGTTTTGGCTTAGAGATTTAAGCTAGTAGGGTAATTTAGGCCCCGATAGTAGTGACAAGCCATCAGTGCTCTAATGTCTATAACTAAGAGTGCACTACCTATCTGTGGCACATATGGAAGGAGATAGAGGTATATGCTAGAGATCCATCCTAAATGTATGCTATAGATGTGGTTCTAGGGGCCACTACCAAAAAGATTATCCATTAAAAGCTAATGCTATGGACTCCACATGACTCTAAGCCTCATCACTAACACCTGCTAGGACTCAAAAAGAGAGCAAAAGAGACAGAGCCAGAGGAATTCAGAAGCCTAAATTAGAGGCAAACAAGAGAATATAGGCTTAGGTAAAGCATGCCAATATGCCATCAAAGCCTGGGAGGGGATTAATTCCCCATACATGATTGCTAGTACATTTTACTTTCTTAATTCACTTGTTCTGCACTAGTTGACCCAAGGTGCATATATTCCAATGTCTACACCATATTAATGCAAGATAGGGGATTATAACTAGAGCCTTTAAATATGGAGATAATGATTAGTAATCCTATAAAGCAATATGTGATCGTGAATAGAGTATACAAAAATTTCCCTTCAGCTATCTAAGGGCACATCTTTCTCACTAATCTTATTAAGCTACCATTCAATGAATTTGATGTCATACTAGGTATGGATTGGTTATTTGGAGACTATGCTATGATAGATTGCAGACAAAAGTGAGTCACTTTTTAGACAACAGATAAGGAAGAAATTACAATGGTCAGTGAAAAAATATACTTCTTATCTAATGTTATCTCTAGCAGTAATAGCTAAGTGGATAATCCAAAAAGGTTTCCAAGCATATTTGGCACATTTAGTTGATACTAAAAAGACAAGACCTAATGTCAGCTAGATACTAGTAGTAGTAGAATTTCAATATGTTTTCCTAGATAAATTGCTAGGGTTACCACCTGAACAAGAAATGGAGTTTGCCATTGATGCATACCTTGGCACAACACTAATATCAATAGGCCCTTACAAAATGGCACCTGTAGAGTTAAAAGTGTTAAAGGTACAACTACAAGAGTTGTTAGATAAAAGGTTTATCAAACCCAGTATTTCACCATAGGGAGCACCAATTTTGTTCATAAAGAAGAAATATGGTTTATTACAGCTACGTATAGACTACAGATAGCTTAATAAAGTAATAATCAAGAATAAATACCCACTGCCTAAGATCAATGACTTATTTATTTAGCTTAAGGGATCTAGTGTTTTCTCAAAGGTTGACATGAGATATGGATATCACTAGGTCTTGTTAAAGGAATCTGATGTGCCAAAAATAGCCTTTCACACTAGGTATAGACATTATGAGTTCCAAGTGATGCCATTTGTGCTAACTAATGCCCTAGCTATATTCATGGACCTAATAAACACAATATTCAGACTGTTCTTAGATGAGTTCATGGTGTTGTTTATTGATGATATTTTGGTGTATTCCAAAGCCAGAGAAAAACATGAATAACTTCTTAGGCTGGTATTATAGACCCTGAGAGAAAAGTTCTTGTATGATGAACTAAAAAAATGTGAATTCTAGCTAAATGAAGTAGTATTTTTGTGGCATATTTCTTTGGCTAAAGGGATTAGGGTAGACCTAAGCAAAATTAAGGCTATACTAGATAGAAGCATCCGAGAAACATGATAAAGATTAAAAGCTTATTAAGATTAATTGGCTACATAAGTGGTTTGTCAAGGGGTTTTCAATGATTACTGCTCCCATGATATGCCTTTTAAGGAAATATATGAAATTTGTGTGGGCACACAATTGTTAAGAAAGCTTTAACAAATTGGATGCCATGTAGATAGAAGCCCTTATCTTTATACAACTAGAATTTGAGAACTATTTTGTCATCTATAGTGATGTCTCTGATAGTGGACCTAGGTGCGTGTTGATGTATGATGGTAAAGTAGTAGCGTATACATCTAGACAATTAAATCCATATAAGGGGAACTATCCAACTAATGATATGGAATTGGTTGCTATTATTTTTACATTGAAAATATAAAGGCATTATCTTTATGTTAAAGACATGCTATGTGTATACTAACCATAAGAGTTTGAAGTACTTGCCTACCTAGAAAGAGTTGAACTTAAGGTCATAGAGGTGGATAGAGGACTATAATTGCTTAATTGATTACCATCTTGATAAAGCTAATGTTGTATTTGATGAATTAAATTAGAAAGTCATAAATGCAATGAATGTTCAATTGTGTTATCGAAAAGATAAAGCCTTGTTAGTTGAGTTATAGGTGAAACCTGATTTGATTCAATAAGTGAAGGACGCTAATAAACATGACAATCAACTTAAACATATAATGAGATTAATCAAAGAAGGGAAGCCTATTGAGCTTGAGATCAAAGTAGACAAATGCTTGTATTACGGTGATCGAATGTGTATGCCCGACAAAGAGGACATTAAGAGGTAAACTTTGCTAAAATCTCACAATTCCCATATGCTTGCACCCAAAAACACAAAAACATACCATGATTTAATGCCTTATTACTAGTGGCCTAGAATTAAAAATGATATAGTGGAGTGTGTGACTAAATGTTTCACTTGTTCATGAGTAAAAGCTGAACAACATGTTCTTTTTGGATTGCTCTATCCCATAGCAATGCCAAAATAGGAATGGGCAAGAGTCACAATGGATTCTGTAGTTGGGTTACCCATGACTAGTAGTAAATGTGATGAAGTTTTAGTTATTATTGATAGGCTAACAAAAATAGCGCACTTCATACTTGTGAGAATGGATTACTTGCTAGAAAAGCTTGCATAGCTACACATTGATGAGATTTTGAGGTTAAATAGAGTGCCATCATCAATTATTTCATATTGAGACCCCAGGTTCACATCTAGATTTTAGAAGAAACAACATAATGGCTTAGGCACCAAACTCAGCTTTAGCACAACATTCATCCATAAACTGATGGCCAATTAGAACGAGTGATTTAGGTATAAGAGGACATGTTAAAGAGTTGTGCCATTAACTCTAAAGGCAATTGCATTGATACATATCCTTAGCAGAATTTGCATACAATAGCATTTATTAGGCAACTCTTGGGATGACACCATATGAGGCCTTATGTGGGAGAAAATGCAAAACCCTACTATATTGGACTAAACTAGGTGAAAGTAAACTAATGGGACCAAATTTGATTAAAAATGCAAAAGAGAAATTTAAGATTATCGAAGATCGATTGAAAGCAACAATGGAGAGATAAAAATTATATCCAAACTTAAAAAGGAAGCCAATTAGTATGAAGTAAGAGAAAAAATCTTCCTTAAGGTATCACTTAGGAAGAAAGTTAGTCTGATTTGGGAAGAAACATAAACTAAGTCTGCGGATTATTAGTCCATATGAAGTCATTGACCGTATAGGACTAATAACCTATAAATATGCATTACCTCCAAAGCTATAATGGATTCATGATGTATTTCATGTTTTAATGCTAAGGATATACATATCCAGTCATTCACACATGCTATCTACCAAGGAAATAGAGGTGTAACTAGATCTCTCATATGAAAAAGAACATGTTTAGATACTAGCATGTGAGGTGAAAGAATTATACAACAAAGTAGTGCTACTAGTGAACGTGTTATGGAAGCATCATACTTTGAGGAAGCAATATGGGAAAGTGAATAATAGATAAGGAAGTAATACCCATAGAAGGAAAGGAAAAGTATTGCCTAAAAACCCCAGTTTCATGAATAGTACTTCCCAAAACATTAGTAGCATTTCTCGAGTAATTGAGTCACACTAAGATGACTGAGATGGAGTACTAGTCATTAAACTATGATGGGTGAAATAATGATAAAGGCAAAGTTATTTGATGTAACCATAAAACCAAAAAAAAATTTCATGCCGATATCTACTGAATAGTGACATTAGTTTATGTCTAGTGGTAAAATGGTCAGGATGTGCTATGACTAACTTGGCAATAGCACAAGTTGAAGGTTAAAATTTCCAATTAGTCCAAAATTTTCTAACATTGATAATTATTTTATTTCAAATTGTTAAAAATGTGATTGATTAATTAATCGAGTTTCTATTAGGTTTCAGACTTGAGACTTTATAGCTTCCTAATTTGGGAAATTATTTAATTTTTGGTGTGGAGAAAAGTATTTTTTGAGACCTCAAACATTAAAATAACATTTTTGAATCTTAAAACATAAATTGGATTAATCATAGTAGTCAGATCACCATGTGGCATGATCGTGGCCATCTATGATCTTAATATAAATAGTGGATATGCAAGAATGTGTCATGGTATCAAAACACCTTTTTCACCCCTTTCCTCTTATGTTGACAATGCAAAGGCTTTTTCTCTAATCTCTTTTTTGTTTTTTTCATAAATCTCCCAAATCTGTATGAAAATCGTCAACTTTATATACCTAAAATGATCAATATTACATTTAGATTCAATTTTAGTTTTAATTTTGCAAAAGAAAGTGATTTAGATATAAAAGGAGAAATTTGAATATTTAGGGTTTGAAACCCCTAAATTGAGATAAACCCTAAACCCAAATCTTAGCATTTTTTTAAGGTAATTAAGGGTGCTCTAATTGATAATTCTAGTGTTATTTTTGAATTTGGAGTTATACCAAATATTCTATGAAATTTTCTAACATATTACCTAATTTGGAATTTAGAGAACTTGGAGGAGATAAGGATAAACGCAAAGAGAAGTTATGAGGTGCTATTCAAGATGCCAAATAATCACTTTTATAAGTGTATTGGATAAAATATATAAGTGTATATGTGTGTTGTTAAATTTCCATAAGGTGTGCATTATGTAAATGTTATTCATTTAGGTTTTAGTATAGCCTAAAATGGAAATTAGGGTATATTAGTGTTTATGGCATGGTAATTAAGTAAAATGAATGGTAATTAGGATTAAAAAATTGAAATGTAGAAATCTTGAAAGTAGTCGAATGGTATATATAATAGGGACATAGTTGGAATTAATGAAATTATTGACAAATATGGTGGAATTAAGATGTATTAACTTAAATACGTTGGTACATTGTGTGTTGATATGACTATTATTAAATAAAAGGGATAGTGATTGTGTAGACATTAGATGTATGTATATGGTGTCTAAGGTGTTGCAAAATTCATAATGTGTGCAACATATTTTGGTTGTAAAATATATTGATGGTTTAACAATATATTTCATTAAGTCTAAGTTATGAAATGAATATGGAAAATGATATTTGCATGTGGATAATAAGAGGTGTACTATGAAATGAATAAAATAGATTGGTCACTTAAAAGTGATAATTAAGGAAATATGTATAATTATGTGGACTATTAGAAATGTTGTTACGTAATGTACCATAGGACAATAAAGCATTAACCGGTAAGTATGCCTAAACTACTTAAATGTGGTAAATAAAATTTTACTTGAGAAATGGTGAGTGAAACTTGTAATGTATACAAAATGAGAATAATAATGTAGATGTCCCATATGTGTTAGACAACCTACTAGATAGGTTGATTGATCAATTAGGGACATAATAGCTACTAACACACTTTAGTGTCAGTCATACATAGATATATTGATATTTGATTATAATGTGAGTGCAACTACTAGCAAGTCTAACAGAATAATTACACATAATTCTATGTGGGTTCAACTACTGGGAGATTTTATAGGACCATAACACATATATGTTGATAACATTGATATTAATATGGGTGTAGCCATTTGGAGGTCTAATAGAATCACTGCATGCAATATAAAGTGGGTGCAGCTTATGAGAGGTTCAACAAGACAACTGCACAATTATATTAACATGATATACTAGTGCAACTATTGTGATGTAAAAAATGTGGACCATTGTACATCACAATTCCAATATCCAATATTGGTATTAGTGTTCATCAAATATAGGCTAGCAAAATAGAGAAACATTATATGTGATATAATCAGTAATGAAATAATTGTTGATACACAATACAAGTGTACATGAGAGAAATAAATAATTAATCACATCAAATGGTATAAAGTGAGAACAACAAATGATTTAAATGGCATAAAGTGAGAATAAAAATTTCAATGTGATACATAGGCAAGGACACAAGCATAATAAATGGAAATTGCCTAACAAATGGAATTAAGTAAAATAACTGCATTCATTGTGTAACCAACAAAACATGATATTGCATTGGCTTATTTTATAACTCATGCACAGTGTGGCATTGTATGATAAACATAATTGTGTGTGTGCAAATATGAACTTATATTATCGAATACACCTCTAAGTTTTATGCTTAGTGTATTGTGTTTTTGATGCGAAGGCTAAAGATAGGCAACTTCATTTTATCCTCAAAGCAGTAGTGCGGTGCATCCAACTTTAAGCCTTGGTACATTTTTTTCTTATATAGTGTGATGTACCTAATGGTAAAATAGCACTCATGTGTAAATAGAGGGTATAGGTCTAGTCTAGTCACATATTTGTATACTTTATGCAATTGCAACGGTTATGCAAATTAACTAGATAGACATTCAAAATTTATAATAGGTACATGATATGTACTTGAGACATGATGATATTAAGACTATTATTGATACAATGTCTATGATATGACTAATGTCACTGAGATATGATGATGATGATGATATTAGGGGATCATAAAGATCTAGCATGGTGATTTGAGGTTGTGAATGATATAAAAGTGCTATTTGATGCAAGTTTATTATGGGGTATAACACCATATAGCCATTGTGTTGCTAGATTTCTTTCTTAGTGGGACAATATTGATTTAATGTGTATGCATATTTAATACATGAAGGTTTACATGTGGGCCCATGATGTGACACCCTCTATTGGATTCCAGAAGAAACCCAATAAGTGGTGCACTTCTCGCCAGGTCACCCATCCTTAGATTTCCCCCAAGGTCATTCATTTAAATTTTACTAATTTCACTCTAGATCATTCTATCTAACTCTAAAACCACTTCATTCAGTTCCTATAAATCTATTTAGGCTAGAATCAATTTGGTTTAGCTATTACCAAGGAAAACTGACATCACTTAGGTATTACCTAAACATTCGACAACATAATGGCTGCTCGGGTCCTAACCCAAAAATTTAATGAAGTCTATTTAGCACTTTTATAAGCAATTCAAAACACTTAGAGCCATCTAGTCACCTATACATAGCCTAACATCATCATCTAACACACACCAAACTCAGGGCTCAGGCCATAGGTAAAACATGCATAAATATAAAGCCTTAGGCTCACATCAGCATTAACACATATCACATATAATCATATATGCACCAAAGAGCATTTAAAAATACTTAAGTTACATCAGTATGTCATATTTACTTAATGACATTACATTTCTAAAGCTTAAATACATTTTCCTACCCAATTCCCACTTAAGTACATGGATATAATAACTATACAAAGATTTCCTAAAATTCCTTCACTTGTATCCTCTAAACCATGATCATTATGCTTTACAAGGAAGGTTCTTGCTGTTATGCACCTACGTAACAAAACCGATATGCTGAGCATACGAGGTACTCATTGGTGAACTTAAAGAAATTTAATCATGGTATACTATCATTAACTTACCTGAGCAGGTTAAGAATGTTTTTTCTTCATTATATAACTTAATTATTCACTTAGGTGCTAAATTACTAAAATACCCCTAAGGTATTCATTAGGTTTGACATAACATTTTCAACTTAGATAAATCATTTTGAGTGAGTATTATTACTTTTTAACATGTATGCTCTACAGTTATTACTTTATTTGCTTACATATGAAAAATGCCTAAAATACCCTTTTTTGTATTTTATTACTTTCTTTGAACAAGTTATTCATATCTGTATAACTTCATTTCCCTAAGATATTTATGTGTACTAAAATAGCCTTATTAACTCATATACATATATTATTTAAAATAATCATTTAAATAGATCTGGCATATCTGTGCAAAATGTTAAAAGTACCCTTTAGCCTACCTTTCATTAGAAACATAGAAAATACTATTCCATTATGCGTAATTCTTATACTCATAATCAGTCTAATTATTTGCTTAGTTTAATTCTTTAGCCCGACTAGGAAGACAACACTTTAAGACATTGGATTTAGAAGGATAATAAACTAGTGTAGTGGTCCTTATTTTAGACCTATGATGCTACACCGGCCTATGTGCCATAATTGAGATCAGTTGTAGCCTCCACAAACACAATAAAAGTAACTGTATGGCATAATGGAGATTAGCCTATAGCCTCTCCAACCATAAATAAGAGTAACTGTGTGATGTAATAGAGACCAGCCCGTAGGCCTCCCGAGCCATAAATCATTATCAAGAACTAGGTCACATAATAGAGATCTGTCCATTGACCTCTCTAGCCGCCAATGAACTAGCAGCTGCAAAACCCTAAGTTGACTAGTTAACATATCCAGTGGGTGTCTAACCAAAGGGCCAAGAAGCTCAATTTAACTTCTTTTATTAACTAAAAATATTCTTATAATATTTAAGTTTCAAAAACAAACAGTTAAAAATTTTATCTCATACTTTAAGTTTTTATTCGGATTGGTATAGCCACTTTTTTGCTCTACTGGTAAAATTCCAAAACAATTCTTACGTCTGTTGCTGCCAAAATTCAAGGTATCTTATATTATGATTTATCAGGGCATTTTTAGTTAAAAGTTTAATACTTTCTATCCAGTGACATTTTTGGTTCTGGTAGAGGTCAACTGGACAGTTATAGTTCATTTCGACCATTTTTAGAACTCACTTACTAGAATTGTTTTTAGTTCAAATCTGACTCAGTTTTCAAGGTTCATTCTAGTACTTTACTAGGTACAAGGCCAACTATAACTAGGCCAAGTCCATGGCAAAAATATAGGCACTAAAGCCAACTAGAACTGGGCCAACTCTAAGGCAAAAATATAATTCAATTCTAGCCTCTCAAAGGCATAATTAAGGTTCAATTTACTAGCTTACTTGAGCCACTTTTTAGGTTATTATTTTAAGCTTTAAATACATGTTTTAGTTCAAATCTTTCTAGCCAATTCAAGGCACATTTCTAAGGTGTATATTGCTATATTCATAAGTCACATACTTAGCTAATTCCATAACAATTTCATGCCAATAATCAAGCTAAAGTAATGCACTTACTTAACACTTAATAGCATTAAACTTCATATTAATATGCCATGCCTAATACCCTAGAGTACTTATGGGAAATTAGACTAAATTTCTATTTTTTGGCACATGATAACATTATTCAATCACATGTACATGCCATTAACTCAAATAAACTCATTAACATCCAATTCTAAGCCAATATGGCTAAGTCACAAAGTAACATTGCTAGAATCCACTCTTGATAGCTCACGGCAACAAGTAAAAATTCATAATCCTTGGTAATTTCCATGCCCAATTTTACTTAGTTCACATCCTAGCATTCCAAGCACATTCAAAACTTAACTTAGGCAGCAAATTACTCATTCAAAACTATAGGTAGCAAATTTTAGCAAGCATTTTAAGCCAATTATACAAACACTAAGAACAACACATTTAATTCTATTAAACTCTCAACTTAATCAACAACACAAATGAAGGAATTAGATGTAGATTCATACTTCTAGCCATTCTAACTCAAAGTTCAGTAGCTTAGGAACCCAAACACATAAAGAAAAGGCTTTAGATTTATTTACATATCACTTTAAAGGTGTTATTCCCATCCAAGCCTATGCTGCCAGCCTAATTCCAGCCACAATGGTGACTTTTTTCCTCCACTGTGAGCCACCAAATGCAATCTTTAAGCCACCTCCACCTCACACACATCACCACCTAGATGTTAGCTATGGTTTAGCATAAAAAATCAGCCAGACAACATAAGAAATGAGGGAGAACTAGCTATAAACTAACCTTTGGGTCATGGTTCTAGACTTTTCTGAACTAGCCCTCTTATTTCATTTTTATCTCCCAAACTATAACTCCTTTTAGCCTAATTTTTGTTCTTTATGGTGCTTAAAATATAGAGGAATTTTTATAAACTAGAATCATCCCATGTGGGTATGGGAGGAGAATGATATGGCCTGAGGAGTGGAGGATTGGCATTGGCAATTTGGGTAGAAGAGAAGAATGAGTTTTGTTTTTTAACAAGTGGAAATCCACTTGTCATGGCCCCTTTGCAACTTGGCAAGTGTGCTAAGCCACTTGGCATGTTGTGGGCCCCATCATGATAGTTCAAAGTCGTCTCGATAATTCCCGAACCATTTCTATTTTTTGGAAAATTTCAAAAATTCAAAGAAATTCACTCATACCTCTAAAAATTACACCATTTACTTTAAAATTCTTATTTTAATCCCCTCTACGTACTCGTAAATTTTTGTGGACAAATTCCATCGATAGGATAGTTTTTAGATTGCCTCAATTTATATGCCAACCTTAAAAATTATGAGAATTTGCACATCTCGAGACAGTCTCGGCCTGAATAATTTTTTATTGCTTTGATGGATAGCTTTTAGTCCAAAATGAATTATTGGTTTTGCAAAATTTTAAAAATTTGCCCATTTCATCAAATTAAGGCCCCTCAAAGTTTTAAGACCTATGTCATTGCCTTGATCCACGTGCAAGTGACCCGACACCCTAAGTGCACTCCTTGGACCCTATGGCACTATTCCCAAAGCCTCAAGACATAGGCATTACTTTTCTTTCCCTCTTAAGAAAATTTTGTGCTCAAAATTACCTGAACCAAATGAAGTGAAATATTATGCTCCCATTTGCTCGTCTAGGTCCTAGGTAATTTCCTCTATACTTTTATACCTTCATAGCACTGAATAGTGGTATAGATTCATCTCCATAACTATCTCATTTCATAAGCCATACTCTACACTATCCCTTTATCATAACTTATATCTAACTGTACTTCAATAACAACCATAAGAGTCATACACCCTAAGCACACAACATAAAAACATTATACATTTCTATAGCTTAGGTGGTGATGCAAACCTGTATGCTAAAGGTCTTAACCTATCAGTACTCTTGTATGGTCTAATAACCTAGGACTTTATTTCCTTTTTCCCCTAACCTCTGCACCTATTTCCTTAGAAAAACCTTCAAAAAACTTTGTCTCTAACTAAATATTCAGCAGTTTCCTACTTTAAGTCAGGACAAAATTCTAGTCTAATCACACTTCTTTAAGCCTTTTTCTAATTCATTTCACTTTTTTTAGCCTTTTTAATCAAGTCTACTCTTAAGACTTTCTATCTCAAATCTCACTGCAACATGAAAGGTCCTACATTGTCTATCATACAATGCCTCATATGGGCCCATTTCCAAACTAGACTAGTTACTACTATCATAGGCATTCTTGCTAAGAATATATACATATACATATATCAAAAAACCATAAACTTAATAATACTATCTTACAACATGTGATCAACTATTTGTATCACCCTTTATGATTGTTCATCAGACTGAGGATGATAAACTAGGTCATAAGCTAGTCCAGTGGTTAATGCTGCTTACAGCTTCTACCAAAATTTTGAAGTAAAACAAAATCTTTGTCCACATGACAATCACTAGCACAACACGAAATCTGATGGTCTCATCACCATATAGTCTTGCCAACCTATTTAAAAACTAATCCATTCTAATAAGGTAACTTAAACTGCCTAGATCATCTATCAATAAGTATACATACAACATTTTTTATACCTTTACTTAATAGTGATCATCACAAAACTTAAGGTTAACTTTCCTCATCCTCACTTTAGTATAGATGTAGGATACAATAATTCAAAAAGATTCTAATGCTCAGCTTCTATTTGCTAGCATGTCAAATACTTGGTATCATACTCTACCCCATTTCTTTCCATACCAAACCATCAATAAATAAAATTCCCAAGCTCGAAATTTTTCCTCCCAAAAATGGCCATAAAACGAGTAGACTTATGTATTTCATTAAATATCTACAACCCAGATCCTCTATACAAAATGTACATAATCTATTACAATGAGTCCACTACTCACTTACTATCAACTGAGACCCTGTGGTCTTCCCCTCTTTAAATTTTTAATTATCTAATCAATCTACTTGTCTCTTATCTAATTCTCTTCGATTTACTTTCTAGAATATGACATCACTGGCAATTCAGCCACTACTGCCTCTTCTAAAATAACTGGTAACTAGACATTCATAGTCTCTCAAGTTCACCATAGACTTCCCATACTTAGCATCTACCATTACATTAGCTTTCATAAGTAGGTAGTCAATCAGGCACTCAAAATCCTGAATCAACTCTACCCAGCATCTCTATCTCAAGTCCTTTTTTCTTAAGTAAAGGAATATTTTAGGCTCCAATGATCTATACCTATATAGCATTCTTCTTTAGACTGCTAGTGCCATCATATGTTTTAACACAAGCACTATGATAACTAGCCCTAAATTAGGGGTAAGATAATCTTACTCTTGTGACTTCAACTATCTTAAAGCATAAGCCACAACCTTTCCATCCAGTATTAACATCTAACAAATTATTTAGTAAAGTACCCCTACACATAACAAAGTCCTTACCTTGTTCAAGATGAATCAGGATAGGAGCTTTTGTTAACCTCTATTTCAATTGAACAAAGTTATCTTGACTTTGACTATCCTACATAATTCTTACATCCTTTCTAATTATTCTAGTCATGGGAGTAGCAATAAAAGCCTTTTATAACATCAACTAAGCCTAAAAAAAATTCTTATCTTAGTTACATTCCTAGAGGATTTCAATTCCAACACTACCTTACCATTACTGGGGCCAACTCTGACTCTCTCTATTGAGACTAGGTGGTCCAAAGAAAAACTTCATTTGCCCAATTCATACTTATTGAGTTGAGCATACAACCATCTTTCTTTCAAGGTCTATATCATAACCCTTAGGTGCTATTCATAATCCTTTTGGTTCCTAGAGTACACTAAAAGATCACTTAGGAACACAATTACCACTGGTCTACATAAAATTAAAGGCTTTGCCTATTGCAATCCATGAAATTTCTTCGGCATTAGTGAGCCCCGATGACCTCACCAAAGAATCACAATGTCCACACTAGGTCCTGGAAGTAACTTTAGTAATATTAGCTTCCCTAAATCCTTAGCTAATAGTATCTAGATCTCATATCAACTTCTAAAAGAAAAAAGACTAGCCTCTCTTAATGACTAAGAAGATCATCCACTAGAATAGGGGATACTAATCTTACACACTCACTCTGTTCAATCACCTTTAGGGAAAGGTATAACCCAAATGACTTGTCTTTCTTTCTCATGGATAGCTTGGAGACTCACTAAAAACTTTTACTAGGTTTAATAAAATCCTTATCACATAGCTCTTGCAACTATACTCTCAATGATTTTATTATAATGGATGCCTTCCTTTGAATAACAATAAACACTAGAGCAATACCGAGATACACCTCCACTTTAAAATCTAATTTCCTCCGAGATGATAACCCTAGTAGCTTAATAAGAATATATTAGAGAACTAAGCTTTAATTGATAAATATGCTAGATCAAAATGAAGTTAATCTGATCAATACCTTAGGCCAAACATGCCTCTCTCCTTTTGAAGGAGTAATTATATCTTAGTAACAAAGATAAAATTGTCTAAAGGGTTTCTCTTGCCATCCACTCTCTTTAACAGTCTTCATATAGTCTGAAGGGTCAACTTCCTTTAGTTTCCCTCAATCATAGATTAATACTTAATAAACCAATCTATCCTAGGAGTACCTCAATTATTGAAATACAACTTAGTCAAAGCAACAACAATCCATACCCCTAAATCACTAGAGGCATTTTTTATACACTCTGGTTATAGTCACACACTACCTCATAGGGTTGTTAACTCTAATGTCTGTATCAAATAGCTTAGGCCCTATCTACCTATTCTTTAATGGTGCAGTATATGCTTAAATGGACATTAAATTAGGGTCTATCAAATGTAAGACTGAATCATTGAATAAACAAAATACTAGTCATACCATCTAGTGTTGTAGCCACTTTTATAGTCTCACTATACTTTGCTTGACTAAAGCATGAGCCTTAACTTTAGTACCCCAACAAACACTAGAATACTCTCATTTAGTCCATTTCTAACCCCTACTTTGGGGTGTAACATTAGGTATCTATCCCTAAGCAATCTTTTTCTGTCCATGAGGACATTTTCTCACTGTAGTGGTCTCTAGCACCACTTTGGAGACATTTTTCTCAATTGCCTCCTCTACACTACTCCCAGTGACTTTTTCTAACAAGACCCACACATAGAAGGTCCATTCCTATTATCTTTTATACAAGGAGTACTCTTGAAAAGGTAATTAAAGTCTACCAGTAGAAACCTACCCGACCTATGGGCCTGTGTCAACTTCTGCCCCTGGTACCCTCTCTAGTTCTAGGACCTAGATTGAAACTATACTTGTAACCAACCCTCTCTCCTTATTTTACCAATCTGGTATTACACTGTGCTATCCCACAGTGCTCTGCCCCTTTCTCTAAAAGAGGTCTCTTCTTGTGGGTACCATTTCTCCCTATCACTTGCAACTAGTACTGATACTGCCAAATCCCTCTTCCCAAGGTTTAACTATCTATATCCTTGATTCTACATTTAGTTCTATAAGAAATCTCTTATATTTTATATAAGTGTCATTAAAAATAATTTTCTCAACATGCTTTAGAAATCTTATAAGATCCTTTCATGTACTACTTCTCACAGTACTAGAACGAGGTTCTCCTACTTGCTATAAGTTAATTATTTATGACTCTGGCTACTGAGTAGCATAACTGGGTTCTGATGTTGATATAGAATCTGCTCCTTGTATACTATGGTTATCAAACCAATTGGTTCTATAGCACCTTTATTGGGCAACTAGATCGGCTATATCTGTACTATAGAAGACTTCCCTTCATAGCCTTGGATAGTATAATAGTTTAGAGGAATTAAAAGTTAACTCATTTGATATACATATACTTTACCAAGGAACATTGAACCTTTGCTCTGATACCATCAAATGTGACATGCCTAACTGAATTCCCGAGGAAACCTAATAAGCAGAGCACTTCCCACCAGGTCACCCATCCTGAGATTTCCTCCAAGGTCATTTATTTAACTTTTACTAATTTCACTCTAGATCATTCTATCTAACTCTAAAACCACTTCAATTAGTTCCTATAATCCATTTAGGCTAGAATCAATTTGGTTTAGCTATTACGGAGGAGAAATGACATCACTCATGTATTACCTAAAAATCTAGCACCATAACAGCTGCCAAGGTCCAAACCTAAAAATTTAATCAAGTCTATTTTGTACTTTTATAAGCAATTCACAACACCTGGACACATCTAATCCCCCATACTCAACCTAACATCATCATTTAACACATGTCAAACTCAAGCCTCAGGGCACAAATAAAACATACATAAATATAGAGCCTCAGGCTCACATCAGCATCAACACATATGACATATCATCATACATGTGCCAAAGAGCATTTAAAAATACTTAAGTTACATCAGTAGGTTATATTTACTTAATTACATTACATTCCCAAAGCTTAAATACATTTTCCTACACAATTCCCACCTAAGTACATGGATACCATAATTGTACAAAGATTTCTTCAAATTCCTTCACTTGTATCCTCTAAACCACGATCATTATGCTTTATAAGGTAGGTTCCCACTATTGTGTACCTACAAAACAAAACTGGTACACTGAGTATATGAGATACTCAATGTTGAACTTAAAAGCAATTTAATCATGGTACACTATCATTAACTTACATGAGTAACTTAAGAATGTTTTTACTTCATTATATAACTTAATTATTCACTAAGGTGCCAAATTACTAAAATACCCTTAAGGCATTCATTAGGTTTAACATAGCATTTTTAACTCAGATAAATCATTTTGAGTAAGTATTATTACTTTTTAACATATAAGCTCTACAAGTATTACTTTATTTGCTTATATATGAAAAATGCCTGAAATACCTTTTTTTTTTGTATTTTATTACTTTCTCTGAACAAGTTATTCATATCTGCTTAACTTCATTTCCCTAAGATATTTATGTGTCCTAAAATAGTCTTATTGACTCATATATATATTATTTAAAATAATCATTTAAAATGATATAGCACATCTGTGCAAAATGTTAAAAGTACCTTTTAGCCTGCCTTTCATTAGAAACTTAGAAAATATTGTTCCATTATGCTTAATTCTTATGTTTATAATCAGTTTGATTATTTACTTAATTTAATTCTCTAGCTCGACTAGGAAGATGACACTTTAAGACACTAAATCTAGAGGGATAATAAACTAGTGTAGTTGTCCCCATTCTAGACTTATACCATTGCATTAGCTTGTGTGCCATAATGGAGATTAGTTGTAGCCTCTCTAGAGACAATAAAAGTAACTGTGTGGCATAATAGAGATCAACCTATGGGCCTCCCTAACCATAAATAAGAGTAACTATGTGACATAATAGAGATTAACTCGTAGGCCTCCCTAGCCATGAATCATTATCAAGAATCGAGTGACATAATGGAGATCAGCGCAGGCCTCTCTAGCCACCAATGAATACCATCAATAATCGGGTGACATAATGGAGATTTGTCCATAGACCTCTCTAACCACCAATGAACTAATAGCTACAAAACCCTCAGTTGACTGGGCAACACATTTAGTGGGAGTCTAACTAGTGGGCCAAGTAGCTCAATTTAACTTCTTTTATTGACCAAAAATATTCTTATAATATTTAAGTTTCAAAAACAAATAGTTAAAAATTTTATCTCATACTTTATGTTTTTATTCAAACTGGTATAACCACTTTTTGGCTCTACCGGGTAAAATTCCAAAGCAATTCTAAAGTTTATTGCTATCAATATTTAAGGTATCTTATATTATGATTTATCAGGCTATTTCCACTTAAAAGGTTAATACTTTTTGTCAGTGAAATTTTTGGTTCAAGCAGATGTCAACTGGACAGTTATATGTCATCTCTACCATTTTTAAAGTCACTTGCTAAGACTATTTTATGTATAAATCTAACTCAGTTTTTAATGTTCTTTTTTGTACATTTCTAAACAGAAGGCCAACTATAAATAGGCCAAGTCCATGGCCAAAATATTGGCACTAAAGCAAACTAAAACTTGGCCAATTCCATAGCCAAAATATAATTCAATTCTAACCTCCCAAAGGCATAATTAAGGTTCAATTTACTAGCTCATTTAAGCCACTTTTCAAGTCATTATTTGAAGCATTAAATACATTTTTTAGTACAAATATTTCTAACCAATTCAAGGCACATTTCAATGGTGTGTATTGCTATATTAATAAGGGACATACTTAGCTAATTCCATAGCCATTTCATGCCAATAATCAAGCTAAAGTAATGCACTTTCTTAAAACTTTATACCTTTAAACTTTACATCAATATGCCATGCCTAATGCACTCGAGTACTTATGGAAATTAGACTAAATTTTCATTCTATGGCACATGATAACATTATTCAATCACATGTACATGCCACTAACTCAAATAGACTTATGAACATCCAATTCTAAGCCAATATGCCTAAGGTAAAAAGTAACATTGCTATAATCCACTCTTGATAGCTTATGGCTATAAGTAAAAATACATAATACTTGGTGATTTCCACACCCAATTTTACTTAGTTCACATCCTAGCATGCCAAGCACATTCCAAACTCAACTTAAGTAGCAAATTACTCATTCAAACAACCATAGGCAGCAAATTCCAATAAGCATTTTAAGCTAATTATGAAAACACTAAGAATAA
The DNA here is from genome assembly GCA_948208565.1 of Hura crepitans. Lineage (NCBI taxonomy): Eukaryota > Viridiplantae > Streptophyta > Magnoliopsida > Malpighiales > Euphorbiaceae > Hura > Hura crepitans. Next base: position 19,173 of record CANXYI010183643.1, read on the forward strand.
CACATTTAATTCCACAAAACTCTCAACTTAATCAATATCACAAATGAAGGAATCAACCTTAGATTCATACTACCAGCCATTCTAACTCAAAGTTCACTAGCCTAAGCACCTAAACACATGAATACAAGGCTTTAGGTTCACTTGCATATCACTTTGAAAGTGTCATTCCCAGCTAAGCCTATGTTGCTAGCCTAATTGTAGCCACCATGGTGACTTTTTTCCCCTTTCATGAGCCACTAAATGCCATCCTTATGCCACCACCACCTCACACACATTAGCTATGATTTAGCATAAAAAATTAGATAGAAAACCTAAGAAATGAGGGAGAACCAGCCATGAACTCACCTTTGGGTCATGGTTCTAGATTATTCTAAACTAGTCCTCTTGTTTGATTTTTATCTCCCAAACCACAACTCCTTTTTACCTAATTCTTATTCCTCGTGGAGCCTAACATCTAAAGGAATTTTTAGAGATTAGAATCATCCCATTTGGTTGCTAGAGGAGAAATATATGGCCTGAGGAGTGGAGGACTAGCGTTAGCATTCTGGGCAGAAGAGAAAAATGAGTTTTCTTCTTTAACAAGAGGAAATCCATTTGTTATGGCTTTTTTGCCACTTGGCATGTTTAGGACCCTATCTTGACAACTGAAAGTCATCCCAGTAATTCTTGAACCATCTCGATTTTTTTGCAAACTTTGAAAATTCATAGTAATTCACTTGGACCTCAAAAAATTACACTATTTATTATGAATTTTAATCCCCTCTATCTACTCAAAAATTTTCATGGCAAAATTCTATC
>CANXYI010183690.1:0-16599 GCA_948208565.1 Hura crepitans
TTGACTGTGTCTTTCATCTATGATGTCTCTAAAGGCTTAACTAGACAATTCCTTTAGAAATGATCCTTAGAGCCATAACCCCAGTATACACCTGGTGTAACTTTCCAACATATACCCCGATGTCTCCTATGGCAAGTCTTGTAAGCTGGTGTAGAAGCATTGCCAGTAGTGGATCTAGGAGCACCTGAAGCCTGAGTCTATGCTTTAGAACCTTGTCCTAACCTCTGTGATTAGTTTGACTTCTTGCCCTGTTAATGCTTGGACTAACCACTCTTATGTTTCTTATCAGCCATGTACCCATAACTGCCTTGCCCATGTCCATAAGAACTCTTCTTAAAGCTGTTCCTCTTTTGTCTCAAATCATACACCTTCTTTGTGGTATGACAAGCTACTATCAAGGTTGAAAAGTCCATGATCTGTATTGGAGCAACCTATTACATGATGTCTAAGTTCAACCCCTTCTTGAACTTCTTACAACCATCTTCTTCTATTGCCACCAAGGCCTTCGCATATTTGCTCAAGTGAGCAAATTCCTTTTCATACTTAGATATTATTCTATGCCTGTGCTTGAGATCCATGAATTCCTAGTACTTCTAATCCAGGTAGTGCTTAGTCATGTATTTCTTCTTGAATTCTCTTAGGAAGAATTCTTGTACTTAGTCACTATCTCCAACCATTTCAAAGCTTCTTTAGAAAGCATAGATGTAGCACATACAACATACTTATCTTATAGGCATCTCAGCTATTGCATAATCCAAAGCATATGATCTAGCCAATACTTAGATTTGTTTGACTTATCTAACTCTTTCCCCTTAAAGAATTCAGCCCCATTCTTCTGTAATCTTTCCATGTACATTTTTTAGAAAGCCTATTACTCTTGAGGTACCAAAGGTGGAGCTTTGTGTACTGTAGCAGTAGCAGCAGTAGTAGCTATCATCGCTTGCCTGCCTGACTCTAACATCATCTCAAGCCAAGCTAGCTAACCTTACTAACCATATGCAACATGTCCCATGTCACTAGAGGTCATATACTTTGGTTGTGCCCCTCCTTATGTAACCATTGTAGAAGAATGGATCTCTACTTCTTTTTTGCTTTGGGTCATACTATGACTCATATTAGTATCTGTAGGTAATAAAAACAAATTATGAGCCTCACATGTAATAGTATTATGATGTAAATATACTACAACTCCTAGTACTCTTGTGTAACCCATAGGTTTAGAGGAAAGCCTAAATTGGAGCTTTGACACCACTAAGTGTGACACCCTTTACGTGATCTGTACATCAAAATTGAATAAAAAGCACATGCTTTATGAGGCAACTAATGGAGTTATTGTGTTGAAAATCTAGCAATAAAACTACTGTATCGAGACACTTTTCCAAATAGTAAACCTATTAAAAAAACTTCTATATTGACATACAATATATCTCAACTCTAAAAACAAGCCCTCTTAACCCTCCATCTTATAAAAAAAACACAGAGCCTTAGGCTCAACTGAAACAACATTCTCAAATGCAGCATCAAAAGTTATCACACAATCTATGTGAGAAAAATTAAGCTTTTACAATACTATAGTTTTAGTTATAAAAACCAACCCAAATTATAAATTAGGCCCAATCCCTTTGGAATCACAAGAGCACACTATCACCATTTACATTTACATCATTATACTATTACAAAATGATAAAAATGCCCATATGGGGGCTATCTTCAAAAAGTCTCTTGTGGTGTAGAAGCTTTGGCTCTAATCTGCTGCCCTGTTACCTATGCATCGCAAATAAGCAATGCGTTAAGCTTTTGCTTAGTGGTGTAATCACTGTAGCTTGCACATAACCATTTTAAACATGCATTATTTCATTATTGTAAAATATGAGATATTTAAATGTATGTAAATGCATATGATAATATGAATTGCCCTAAAAATGTCTTTACAAGCATTCTTATAGCTAATTATGCACCCAAATCACATCCTCATTAAAATATCATTATTTTTGCATATTAGGCATATAAATATCAGAATGAAGTTTAGGTCACAACAATTAAAATCATGACTATTTTGTATAATGGAAATGTGTATTTACCATAAATCATGCATGCGGCTTTTGTTACATACCCATAGGGGTTATTTCCATATATTTATCATCATGTACGCCATACATGGTTCTTATATGTTAAAGTTAAATTCATTAAGCTTACTAAGCATTAATATGTCTTAATCTTACTCATAAGCATTAAGAAGGCATTCTTAGTATATAAGCACATTCATAACTTATTTTATGTGCATAACTTCTCATACATATGATTTGAGGTATGTTAACTTATAACCATCATATATTGCCATTTATATGCTAATGGTAATTAATTATATGTATTTGGGCCATGTATTGGGTTATTTGACATATTTAAGCACACATGACACCTACAAGAACCATTTATCATTTAACTCAAAATTATGTATTTTAAAGCCTTTTTAGTTGTTTAACATATGCATATATCAAAAAGACAACTGACCAAGACTAGATAATGGATAACATAGGCCCAAAGGCATTCGCACCTGCTGGTATGTAGACATAGGCCCATAGGCACTCCCATTCGTACATGTGTAGACATAGGCCCGTAGGCATTCATATCTGTAAATGCATAAAAACATAGGCCCAAAGGTACTCATGCCCATTGTCATGTAGATCGATGACCCGTGGCTCTTATACCCGAATGTATGCTAGTAGCCATTAAAATCCTAGTTGACTAGTTAACCTATCCAAACTATGTTGTCTAACTATATAGGCATCATTAAACGTATCATTTCATGTCATTTTAGCCATTTTTACTTTTTATACCCTTTTATTGCTTAAATTAAATCATTGGCCATATTACACATTTGCATAGCCTATTTTTAAAATGCTTGGCCATCTTAGGCCTGTTAAAGCTTATTACCACTCGTAACCTATTGCCTAGGTGTAATAGCATCGGTTCACATTAAAGTCTCAATATGTCATTTAAAGTAAAAATGGAACTTAAGTGTCTATGTTATGGTACCTATGGGTAATTACATTCCCATTTAATGCATTTGGTTCATTTGAAGCACACAAACATGTTTCATTTATCACATATGCAAACATGATATTGACATTTTAGTGAAAACAATGTGTTAAGGTCGGTTCATGCCAATGTGACTCAAATCGCACATACCCTCATTACTTAACCAAATTTTGGGTTTTGGACATTTAAAACCACCATTTTTCATTCTTGACCCCTTTTTAGACTCGTACATAACCTATATGAATGCATACTTTCATATAAAACATAAATTCACAACATTCACATATTGTAAATATGCCATGTTTTCATCATATCCATACATTCTTAACTAAATAACCACCCAAGTTAAACACATTATGTACACACAATATCCAACAATCATATTTTTATCGACCATTACATTTATTAGGCATTATAGTAATTAATAGCAGTTATTATTATTATGTAACTATATGGTCATATTGAAATTCATGCATTTTAACTCAAGTTAATGTGATTACACATATCGAACTCGATCGCATGGGACGCTCAATACCCACCTAAGCCTTCTGCTTATCTCAAGAGGCTCGGGTTGATGTTTCTCCTATGAATTCAAAAGGATATCATATTTCAAAATTAATATAAAATTCTAGAAAATTTAAAAAATAATTTTGAGCCTAGTTATATGCTCTACGGCATCCTAGGAACCTATGAAAAATAACAAATTTGAAAAATAATTACCCAAGTGTTAGGAGGTTACTATTCGCCTCGGGAGGAAATTTGATTTTCTTGCCAAAATACTCTGCCAAACTAGGTGTTCTTAGTGTTTATGGACTCATCTCGGGACACTCTTCCATTTGGGACCAATTTTTGAGAGTGGGTATAGTTAAAGAGGAAGAAAAAATCAAGAGAGAGGGGGAGGAGAGGCTCTCAACTTTTTGGAGGATAAGGAAGGAAATTGGTGATATTAGAGGAAGGAAAATGAGGGAAATTAGATTTCCCTTGCTATTTATAGTTTTTGAAAAATCAAAATTTCCTCTCTTTTGTAAAATATTTATACCCCATAGGATTATTGGAATTCCTTTATTCCAATCCCCAAAATTTGATAAATTAGGGTCCTAAATCTTCCCAAAATATTGAGCTTGAAAATGAAAAGAACCCGAAAAATTAATGCATTTAATTTCCCAAAAATTCAGTAAAAATACTTCTCAATCTCAAAAAATTTCCGATTCTAAAGCCAATGGACTATTCAAAATATTTAAGTATTAGGTCATAACATTTTTAGATTATTTTGAGCAACTTTTAAATTATTTTACGGTTTAGCTTTGCCTGCGGCACTATTCATAGGACTCTGTCATCAAAATTTATTTAGCATTTGTAACCATCCAAATAACTTCGAATTGGCTTCAAACTTGGCCTAAAATTCTCTCATAATTAATACTCCCCATTGGTATGCTTAGTGTGACTTAGGTTTTGGGAAGCACTATTCATCTCAGGAAGTTCTATTCACGAGAGTTGGGATTTTCAGGTCGTTACACCTATAATCATCTTTTTGAGATTCTTTAACTTGCTATAGCAAACTAGGCTTTACTTACATCTCTACCAACAAAGCATTATCACCCATAAGCTATAATTTGACATTTATGGCACTCATGGTTGCCATGAACTTCCTGCTAAGAACATCTGCCACTATATTGGCCTTTCCAAGATGATAATCAATCAAAAAATCTTAATCTTTAATCAATTGCATCCATTACCTCTGTCTCAAGTTCAGCCCCTTTTATGTAGGAAGATACTTTATACTCTTATGGTTGGTATATACATAACACTTCTCTCTATAGAGATAGTGTCTCCAAATCTTTAAAGCAAACACGATAACTGCAATCTCCAAATCATGAGTAGGGTAGTACTTCTCATGCAGCTTGAGCTGTCTCGAAGCATAAGTAAGAACTTTTCTATCTTTCATCAGAACACAACCCAACTTATTTTGAGATGTATCACTATATATGGTGAAGTCCTTCCTAAAAACTAGTTGTATAAGAATTGGAGCCTCTATCAACATCACTTAAACTTATCAATACTCTCCTAAAATCGATCATACCAAACAACCTTGACATTTTTTCTCAACAACCTAGTCATAGGTGCTGTAATTAAGGAGAAACCCTTGACAAACTGTCTTTAATACCCTACCAAACCAAGGAAACTTTTAATCTCTGTGGTATTCCTCTATCACTTCCTCTTTATAATTGCCTCAATCTTACTATGATCAATATGTATGCCTTTTACAAAAGCTATGTGACCACAAAAAGATACCTCACTTAACTAAAACTCACACTTGCTAAGCTTATCATACAACTTCACACTTGCTAAGCTTAGCATACAACTTCTTATCTCTCAAAAATAAAGATTGCTAGAGCATTGGTAAGCTTAAATAGCATTACCAAGAATTTATAATCGCTATATCTCGTTCTGAAAGTAGTCTTCACCACATCAGGTTCTTTAACTCTCAACTGATAATATTTGGATGTCAGATCAATCTTTGAAAACACTTCTGCTCCTTTAAGCTGATTGAACATATCGTCAGTCTATGGAAAAGGATACTTATTCTTGATCATTACCTTGTTCAATTGTTTGTAATCCACATACAACCAAAAAGAACCATCTTTTTTCTTTATAAATAACATCGGTGCTCCTAGTGACACAATCAGCCTTATGAAAACCTTATCAAGAATCTCTTATAGATGAAGTTTCAACTCCTTCAACTCTACTAGAGCTACCGATATCGAAGTAGTGCTAGGTAAAACCTCACTATTAAACTCGAGTTCCTGTTTAAGTGGCAAACTAGGTAACTCATTAGAAAAAAATATCCATATAGTTTGACACTAATGGCATAGAATTGGCATCCAACTCTCCACTATGAGTATCATGCACATGAGCTAAGAAAACCTGACAACCCTTCCTTTACAACCTTCTTGCTATAACAATTGAGATGACATTAGACAAAAAGTCTGCCCTCTTACCCATCACTATAATTTTAGCCCCATTTTTAGTCTTAAGAGATAACCTCTTCTACTTGTAGTCCATAATGTCTTGATACTTAGACAACCAATCCATGCTCAATATCAACTTAAACTCATCAAAAGGCAACTTAATGAGATTAGCCAAAAATTTATGCCCTTACACCATTAAGGGACACTTCTTATAAACCTTGTTCACTAAGACATGCTAGCTTACAAGGTTGCAAACCATAATCTCTAGGTCAAGAAACTTTGAAGCTAAACCTTAGGCTTTTGCTCATGCTATGCATATATATGAGTGTGTAGACCCCATATCTATTAAAGTTAAAGCAAGAGAAGAAAAGAGAAGAAAAGTATTAGCAATAACATCTGGCAAGTTAGCCTCCTCCTTGGCTCTAATAGCATACTACCTGATAGAAGCCCTGCGCTCAGTTCTAGACTCTGGTTAGTCCCTCTGAGCTCTCTTTAATCTCTATCCCCTATTTCTAAGATCTCCCTTCTAGCCTCTAGTACAAATAGGTGCAAATCCCTATTTAGTATTAGATCTCTTTAAATAATCTCTGCGGTAATGTTTTGATGACCTATATGTAAAACACACACCCAACTTTAGCTTTTAACACTCACTTTGATGTCTCTTGTGGCAAGTCTAACATTGAGGTATCAAGCCACTCTTGGCTATAGACATTGGAATACTAGTAGCCTGAGTTATTTGCTATCTAGCCTTGCTTTTATTCCCCTAATTTGTCTTATGAGATTGACCCTGTCTCTGTGTTTGTTGTGGTGCCCTAGTCTGATAACCCTTGAATTTTTTGATGTCTGCTAAGTTACACTAGAAGCTCTAGGACCATAAGACTACTTCTTTTGATAAAACTCTTTTTTCTCCTTTTATACCCCCTTAATGGATTTATAGATAGACATTAGCTTTGAGAAGTCTGTAATCTTCATCGAAACCACCTATGACTTGATGTCCATATACAAGCCCTTCTCAAACTTCTTGCACTTGTCAACCTTAGTAGCTGTAGTCTCTTTGGCATACCGATTGACCATAACAAGGTCCTTCTCATACTCTCTAATAGACCTCTATTCTTGCTTCAGATCCATGAACTATTATCTCCTCTCATTCGGGTAATTCTTTGTGATGTACTTCTTATGGAACTCTATCAGAAAGAAGTTTCATGTTAGCTCATCCTCTGTCTTATGCTTTATTAGGTTTTTCCACCACTTAGATGCCTCTTCTTGCAAAAGTGATATGGCACAAATAATTTTCTCCTCTAGGGTGCATCTCATCTGCTTTATCATCTTCTTTGTATGGTCCAACTAGTTCTTTGCCTTCCCTAGCTCTACAATGCCCTCACCTTTGAAGTCCTTCACTCCTATCTTCTTAACTCTCTCAAAATAGGTCTTTTGCAAAGCTAAATGTACTTTAAGTTGTTATGCTGGTAGAGGAGGTGTAATTGCTATAGCTTGTCTCAATAACTATAACATCTTCTATAGAAATACTAGTGGAACTAAAGCCATTAATGGTGCTTGTCTAACTACACTACTAGAAATAGATACAACCCGAGTAGCCTCTAGTGCCACAATTATCAGAGTATGACTCTAGACTTCCTCAACATTATGCGGTGCTAGAGCACTCATCTTATCTATAGGTAAGAGAATAATTTTTAAGCCCTAATATCATAAATTATGAGATATATAAACTTGACCCTAAAGCACTTATATGTTGACTAGGAACACCAAACTCGAAGCTCTGATACCACCAAATGTGACACCCTTTACCTAATTCAATCGCCAGACCCGAATAAGAGATGCATACATAAATATGTTATTTGAAATCTTATCATAACCTAACTATTTAAAACAAAATTTAAAACCTTGTTAACAAAACAAGTATTTACAAAAATATGGGTTAACAAAAACATTTCAAAATTTTAAGTTCAATTCACAATTGAGAAATTTCATGCTAAAAATTTGACAACAAAACAACTGTATCGGGACACTAACCCAATTATGAATAGTAACTTGCATAGTAAAACACACTTTTATAAACTTTTTAACTCAATCCACATCTCATGTGATCCTTTTTATCACCCTAAATCAACTAGCAACACAATATCACAAATCATTCATCATTTTTAGTAGCATATAATCAACATAGTGCAAAAATGGACTTTAAAATAAATTACAAACTTTTAAAATCCAAAAATTGACATTTACTTTTAGCTTAGGCCCATATTCACAAAATTGCATCATATTAGTGCTTTAAAACTATACATTATCATAATTTAGATATATGTACCAAAAATTTACCACAATAATAACCTTCTCTTAATAAGCTTGATGATATGAGGCTATAGCTCAAACTATCTCTTTACCTATGCATCACAAAAGATAGACGATGCACTAAGCAATAGCTTAGTGGTGTAATCGATATAACTTGTGTAATTATGCCAATCAACAACATTTATTAATAAATAAAACATGAACACTTAAATTGTTACATGATATACAACATTAGACATAACATGCATATATGCAATAACATGGTAAAAGACATGTACATAATGCATGATAAAAATCATGCAACAATAAGTAATGTCATACATCATGCAAACCATTCTCATTATTCATTATTGCCATTTATTAAGCCTATACTTAAGAAACACACACACACTATGGATAACAGAATATCAATGGACCACCTAAGCCCTCGAAACAATGTAGGCCCCACATGCATAAGACCTGAAGGTAATAAATTAAATCCAAAGATCAAATGTATTAGACCCAAAGGTCACAAATAATTATAAGACCACGAGGTCAAATATAGAGTAGGCCAGTATAACCCTCATGATCTCGTAGGTCCATCTACCAACACAGGTCTAAAGATAAATAATAATAGACTCGAAGGTCAAAATGCATTGCAACTCAAAGGTACATAAAAAGGTAAATGCTTCGCAACTCAAAAGCTACGTAAGAACCCACCAGTTCATGCATTGCAACTTAAAGGCTATAGAGGTATTGAAGTACCCTAATAGTTGCTATCACCCCTAGTTGACTATCAACTTATCTGACTAGGTTGTTTACTTGTATGAGCAACTAACCAATTATTTTTAATTTCACCTTATTATTATAGCTTAATGTTATTTTAATTAAAATGGTTTGGCCAACTAATGACTAAACTGGTTAACTATGTCATTTCTTGATTATTCAAAATCAATATGTCTCATTAAACATGATCATGCATGTATGTCATGAAAATGCCACCTTTAAGCCATATCATAGCATAAGCCCATAAAATATATTATGTGATAATTTTTTTTTATCATATGGTACATTATGTATCCACTATGTTCTCATAACATATCAATTATTGTCATAATTGTGACACCCCTTACTGGATTCCTGAAGAAATCCAATAAGCGACGCACTTCCCGCTAGGTCAGCCATCCTAGAATTTCTCTCATAGTCATTCATTTAACTTTTACCAATTTCACCCTAGATCATTCCATCTAACTCCAAAATCACTTTAGTCATTTCCTATAATCCATTTAGGTTAGAATCAATATGGTTCAATCACTATAGAGGAAATCTAATAACACTCAAGTACCACCTAAAAATCTAATAGCATAACGGCCGCCTGGGTCCTATCCTAAAATTTTAACAAACCTATTTAACAATTCTATAAATAATTCATAACACCTGGACCCATCTAGTCCTTATTTTTAGCCTATCATCATCATCTAACACACATCAAACTCAGCCCTCAGGCCATGTATAAAACATGCATAAATAGAGCCTCAGGCTTACATCAACATCCACATCCACATCTCAGCTGCGTCATACATTCACAAAAAAACATATAAAATACTTCCTTTCATTAGCATGTTATGTTTACTTAATTACATTACATGTCCATGGCTTAAATACATGGATATCAAAATTGTACAAAAATTACATCAAACTCTTCACTTGTATCCTCTGAACCACTATTGTCATGTTTCACGAGGTAAGTCTCGCTATTGTGTACTTACACACCAAAACAGGTATGCTGAGCATACGAGATATTTAGTGGTGAACTTAAAGCATTTTGCTCATGGCATAATATCATTAACTTACTTTTGTAGTTAAAGGAATAATTTTACTTCACTATATAATTTGATTACTCACTAAGGTGCCAAATTACTAAAATACCCCTAAGATATTTCTAAGGTTTGAAATAGCATTTTTGACTCGAATAAATTATTTAAAATAAATATATTTACTTTTAAAATGCATAACTTTGCAAGAATCACTTTAGTTGTATTATAGGTGAAAAATGACTAAAATACCCTTTTATTGTATTTTATTACTTTCTTGGAAAAAGTCATTCACATCTACTTAACTTTATCTTCCTAAGGTATTTATGTGTCCTGAATTAGTCTTATTGACTCATATATATATTATTTAAAATAATTATTTATTATGTAGCATGCATATTTGACATTAATTAACTCATCTGGCACATCTGTGCAAAATGTCCAAAATACCCTTTAGCTTGCATTTTATCAAAAGCCTAGAAAATATTGTTCCATTATGCTTAATTCTTATGCTTATAATCAATCTAATTATTTACTTAATTTAATTCACTGGCCCGACTAGGAAGACGACACTAGATCTAGAGGGATAATAAACTAGTGTAGTGGTCCCCATTATGAACCTACACCGCCGTACCAACATGTGTGCCATAATGGAGATTAGCCGCAGCCTCTCCAGACACAAATAGAAGTAACTGTGTGACATAATGGAGATTAGCTCGTAGGCCTCCCTAGCCACAAAGAATCATCAATCACAAGGTGACATAATGGAGATCAGTACATGGACCTCTCTAGCCGCTAATAAATGCAATTAATAACTAGGTGACATAATGGAGATCAGTCCGTAGAGCTCTCCAACCATAAATAAGAATGACTATCTGAATATTAGATAACTAGTAGCTGCAAAACCCTAAGTTGACCAACCAACCCATCCAGTGGGTGTCTAACTAATGGGCCAAGTAGCTCAATTTGAATTTATTTATTGACCAAAAATATTCTTATAATATTTAAATTTAAAAAATAGACAGATAAAATTTTTATCTCATACTTTAATTTTTTTCTTAGACTAGTATAGCCACATTTTGGTTTACCGTGTAAAATTCCAAAACAATTTTTAAATTTGCTTTAACCAATAATAAAGATGTCATACATTATGATTTATCGTGGCATTTCAACTTACAAAGGTAATACTTTCTGTCCAGTGACAATTTTGGTTCAGGTACTGGTCAACTGGAGAGTTAAAGGTCATTTTGACCATTTTTAAAGTCAGTTTTTGGGACTATTTTAAGTCCAAATTAAACTCAGTTTCCACTATTCTTTTTAGTACTTTTTTGGGCACTAAGACAACTATAATTGGGCTAAATCCATAGCCAAAATCTAGGCACAAATGCCATCTATAACTGGCCAATTCCATGGCCTAAACATTGTTCAAATCTAACCTTTCAAAGGCATAAATAACGTTTAATTTAATGGTTCACTTGAAGCCACTTTTTAAGTCATTATTTCAAGCTTTAACTACATGTTTTAGTCCAAATCTTTCTTAGCCATTTTAAGGCACATTTTCAAATATATATTGTTATATCAATATGTCATATACTTAATTAATTCCATAGTTAATTTATGCCAATAATCAAGCCAAAGTAATGTACTTAATTAACACTTAATAACTTAAAATTTCATATCAATATCTCATGACTAATGCTCTTGAGTACTTAGGGAAAATGGACTTAATTTCTATCCCTTTTCATATTATCACAATACTTAATCATATCAACATACCATGAACTCAAATATACTCATGAACATCCAATTTTAAGCCAATATGGCTAAGGTACAAAGTAAAATTCCATAGGACCCACTTATGATAGCTTACGAGTACAAGGAAAATTACACCATCCATGGTGATTTCCACACCCAAACATCCATAATTCACATCCTAGCATGCCAAAAACATTCTAAACCTTCATCATAGGCATCAAATTTCTCATTCAAACACCCAAAGGCATCAAAATCAACAAGCATTGTGAGGCCAATTAAGTAACCACTGAAACAACATTCTTAATTCCACTAATCTCTCAAGTAAGCAACAACACCACAGAAGAAATCAACCTTAAATTCATCATTATAGCCATCCTAATTCAAGGTTCACTAGCCTAGGCACCCTAAGACATGAAGAAAAGGCTTAAAGTCCACTTAAAATTCACTTTAAATGTGCCATCTCTATCATGCCTAAGCTACTAGCTTCCATTCCAGCCACCATAGTGACTTCTCTCCTCCTTTATAGGCCTCCAAATGCCATACTTATACCACAACCACCTTACACACATCACCACCTAGATGTTAGCCATGGTCCAACATCAAAAAGCAACCCAAAAACCCAAGAAATGAGGGAGAAATAGCCATAGACTCACTTTTGGGTCAGTATTCTGGATTGTCTAAACTAGTCAACTTGTTTGATTTTTATCCCCTAAATGACAACTCCTTTTCACCTAATTCTTATTTGTTGTGATGCCTAATAGATAGAAGAATTTTTAAAAACCAGAATCTCTCCATTTGGTGGCTGGAGGAGAAAGTTATGGTGTTTTTTCTCCCTTTGTGGCAACGGTAACATAAGAGAATGGAGAAAAATGGCTTTTGTTCACTTTCAAGTGGAAATCCACTTGTCACATGCTTTTTGCCACTTGGCAAGCTTATTCAGCAACTTAGCATGTTGTGGGCCCCATCTTGACATGTCAAAGCTATCCCGAAACTTCCCGAACCACCTCAATTTTTGTGGAATACTTTAAAAATTCACAATAATTCACTCGAACCTTAGAAAATTACACCGTTTGTTTTAAAATTCCTATTTTAATCCCTTCTACCTACTCATAAATTTTTGTGGCCAAATTCCATCGATAAGGTAGTTTTCAGACTGCCTCAATTTGCATGCCAACCTCAAAGATTACGAGAATTTGCAAATAACCCCCGATTTCAAAAATTCTTTCATCATTAGACTCAGTGTAATTTTTGAGCTTCAAGATCCATTGTTTTTGGGTCCATTTGGGCACATCCTGGGTTAGTCTCGGCCAAAAAAATTTTATTGCCCCAATGGGTAACTTTCAGTCCAACATGAATTGATGGTTCTGTTTAATTTTTAAATTTTGCTCTTTTCATCAAATTAAGGTCTTTTAAAGTTTCATGGCCTGTGCCACTGCCTCGATCCACATACAAGTGGCCCGGTACCTTGGGTACACTTCTCGGACTTATGGTACTATTCACGGAGTCTCAAAACACAAGTGTAGACACTGGGTTTCAGGGCCTCCTGGGTTCAGTTTGCCTGATGATAATAAAAAGGACAAAAAATCCTAAAAATTAGATTTTTCCATTCGAACTGAAGATCTCAAAATTTTCTTTAAAAATTATCCTTTTTCAGTCCTTGCTCGACTTGAAAAATTTTGCGGTGCAACTTGAAACATAAAAAAAATAGGTGTTTGTGGTGGGTTAAGGGCTCGGGCTGATAGGCCCGAACCCAATACCCAACACTGATGCCCAAAGGGGGATGCGAGGGGCGTATGGCAAAAAAAAATCAAAATTTAAAATGACCATTTTTGCCTCCCAAAATGGCCATTTCCTAAACATAAAATGGCCGTTTTCTCTAAACGGGCATTTTTGCTCCTAAAAAATGGCCATTTTGACCTCCCAAAATGCCCGTTTTGATGGCCAAAATGGCTGTTTTGAGCTAAAAACGCCCGTTTTATGCCTTGTGTTCCATGCATAAAAACTAAAAGGGTCATTTTGGGCTAAGGTTAGTCAATTTAAAGAGAGAGAAAATACACCAAAAATACAAAAAACACTTTTTTACCTATTTTTTGGGATTTCTTTAAAGATTCAAGCACCGTTTTTAGTTCGAGTTGAGATCTTTCTAAAGGTAAATATACTGGTGTGTTGACTAACCCATTTCTCATCTATTTTTCAGTCTTTTCCTTCTCCCTTTTAGCCATCTACCTGTTAGATGTGGTAAATTAATTTGTACATATTTTTGCATTTGTGAGATTACTTATTTTTCTTTAATTTTTGTCTGTCTTTATTTTTGCTTCACATCAAAAATATTATTTTTGATCACTTGGGCTGATTTTATTTTCTTGTATTATCCATCTGCTAGTTAGATGTGGTAATTTATTTAGGCCAAAATTGGTATTTTTGTGATTGTCTATTTTATTTAATTTTTGCCTATCTTTTTATTTTTGATTCGCATCAAAAATATTATTTTTGATCACTTGGGCTGATTTTATTTTCTTTCTTGCATTATCTATCTACTAGTTAGGTGTGGTAATTTATTTGGGCTAAAATTGGTATTTTTGTGACATTCTATTTTATTTAATTTCTGTCTATCTCCATATTTTAGCATCGCATCAAAAGTATTATTTTTGGTCATTTGTGCTGATTTTATTTTTCTTTTTGCATTATCCATCTACTGGTTAGATGTGATCATTTATTTATGCGATATTTTATATTTTTGCAATTGTTTATTTTTATTTAATTTCTGTCCAATTTTCTATTTTTCATTCGCATGCTAATATATTATTTCTATTGTTATGATGTGAGTAATCTGATTATTTAGGGGCTGACTGTTGTTGTTATTGCCTATTATTTGTTAGATTGTATTTTAGGCCTTCCAAAATGTAATTTTTATTTTTTATTTCGGTTATATTGTATTTTAGGTAATTACTTTGTATTTTATTTTTTTGATCGAATTATTTCCCTGTAAATTCCGTGAATGCTGTAATAATAAGGAAAATGATTTTTTATGCGATAAAAAAAATAACCAAAATATTTTGATTTAATCAATAGGTGTTTTATTAATAAAATTGGATTTAATTTTTCTTAATAAAAGTCACAATAAAATTATTTCCTAAAAATTGGCATGTGAGAACCAAAGTTCTCAAATTAAATCCATTCCCGATTTATGTATGACACCTCTTATTTGACTCTTGAAATATTCAACAAACACCGAATTAGGTAGAAAAAATGGTTTTACATGTTAAAGAAAAATAATAAACAAAATCATATTTTTACCCAATAAATTGGTGTTTTATTAATAAAATAAATTATGATTTTCTCTCAATAAAATTTACAACAATAACATTCATTTTTCCAAATTGACCTTTGAGAACCAAAGTTCTCAAGTCATTCTTCCAAAACAAAGTCATCATAATAAAATTCATTTTTCCCGAAATGACCTTTGAGAACCAAAGTTCTCAAACCATTTTTCCAAATAAAATCATCATAATAAAACTCATTTTTTTTTTCAAATTGGCCTTTGAGAACCAAAGTTCTCAAACCCATCATCCGATTTTAATAAAAAGCCCCTATAATAAAGTCCATTTTTCTAAAATTGGCATCAGAGAACTAAAGTTCTCGAAATAATTAATGGCCAAATTTCATGTATGTTATTTCGATTCCAAGCACCTGTTTATTTTTCTGTAAATATATTCTGTAACTTCTTTTACGTGAATGCGTGATTTACTTTAATTGTAAAAAATCATTTGAGAAAAGAAGTAGCATCATAAATTCAAAATGAATTTCTGTATTAAGTTGAGGTATAAATAAGAGTAAAGTTCCGAACCGCTCTGGTTTTAGCCCTACAAGGTATTTTTATTTCTCGACTACATTGGCTGGTGACTCCTACCTTGTGGTACCCAACTCGCACCCCCTAAGGTAATAAAAAAGGGGCGGCCCTAGATTCCTTTAGCTTCCTTCTCATCTTCCAAAACTCGAGGAGTAAGGCCTAAGTTGAGTTTTAAGCTGCTTCGGTTTGATCATTCTTAGGAAAATCAAAAGGGTCACGCGAGAGCAATAGGCATCACATTTCTTCCCCTCTTAAGAAAATTTCGTCCTCGAAATTACCTAAAGTAAATAAAGTAGGGTACTGAGCTCCTAATTGCTTGTCTAGCTCTTAGGTAACTTCCTTTGTACTTTTATACCTCCATAGCACTGTATCAGGTGTATGGTTTCATCTTTGCAACTATCTCATTTCACAAGCCATACTCTACACTATTTCTTTATTATAATTATACCCAGCTATGTTTCGATAGCTGCCTTTCGAGGCATATGTAATTGATCCAATCTGTATCCCTTGAGCATAAAACATAAAAATACTATGTTTTGCTATAGGTCAAGTGGTAATGTAAGCCTGTATGCTAGAGGTCCTGACCGTATCAGTACTCTCGTAGGGTCTGATGAACCTAGAACTCAATTACCTTTTTCCCCTAAGCTTCTGCACCTATTTCCTTGGAAAACTTCTAGAACACTTTTTCTTTAACTAAATATTCAGTAGTTTCCTGCTTCAAGTCAATACATGATTCATGTCTAACCATACTACTTTTAGCCTTTTTTTGATGCATTTTACTTTTCTTCAGCCTATTTTTTTTAATCAAATCTACATTAGAGATTTTCTCTCTCCACCTCATTCTAACATGAAGAAGCCTTGCATCACTTATCATACAATGCCT
>CANXYI010183710.1:0-10743 GCA_948208565.1 Hura crepitans
AAAATTATATAATTTTAAACGTCCAAACCGAATAAAACCGAACTATCAAAACGACGTCGTTTTGATAGTTCGGTCGGTTCGGTTTTTCACTATCAAAATCGAAACCGAACCAAAAAATCTAAATTTTTTTAAAAAATCAAACCGAATAAATCAAAACTAAATAAATCGAAATAACCATCAGTTCGATTCAATTTTCGAATTCGGTTCGATTTTGCACGCCCCTAATAAGGAGGACATAGGCTCATTGGGCCAACAAGTACTTCATCTAATAATTTCGACTGTGGGACATGACACTTAAAGTTAGTAGTAATAAAATAAGAAAACATTCATACTTTGAAATGTGCTTGGTATATAATCACCCCTAAACTCATCTTTTCTAATTGGGAAATTCATTCAATAAAGGAACTGAAGTACATCATATACAGGCCCGGCCGAAAGGAAATAGGGCATTTCTAGCTTTAACATAAGCTACCCAATTGCGCTCTCGCTTGACAAAATGGAAATTACAATTCTAAAACAACAAGGCAAGGTTAAGAGAATCACAAATGATAACATAGTATTCTAAAGCTAGATGATAGGCCACCATTTAACTCTTTCACAATAGGAATGGTATCACTCACAATAATCATATTAGTGAGGTTAATCATTTGGGCCACTTGCAGACTTCCCCTAATAGCCATGGCTTCCAGAATTGCCGAAGTGGATACACTGTTCACAACTCTGTGCTTTCTTTTCCATTATTATTATGCCCAAGCTGCCTCTTCTTGCTGTGCTATCCACACCTGCATCACACATAATTTTAAACCAGCCAAGGGGAACTTGCTCATCAAGAAGTAATTTAAATTATCCTTCAATAAATTCGCGATCTTCGGGTTACCCTCTAGGTGGGAGACATAAAGTTTTGCTTTAGCAAACTTCGAAGCCAAACGCATCCATTTGAGGCAATTTCTTGGGGAGGCCAAACTTTCTTGGCAAAGATATTGTCATTCCTAGCCTTCCAAATTGACCAAGTTAAGTGGGCTACAATATTCAACGAACTCGAGTCTACCATTTCAACAAATTCATCAGATGCAACCACTTCTCCAATGCCAAACTTCCCCATAAGGATTAGGAACGCACACTCAGCCCAGATGACATCCAAATAGCTCTAACTTGGCTACAATCAAAAATAATAAGAGCATCGTCTTCAATTGACCCACATACCTTGCAATTAGAGTCGAATTCACTAACTATTTTGGCTATGTTAGCAGCTGAGGGAAGAGAGTTCAAGCCAATACGCTACAAAAAGACTTTAATTTTACTAGGGACTTTCAGTTTCCATATGCTTTTCCAGAATTCTTTGGGGGCATATTGTTACTTGCGATTGGTTCTAAGATTTCTGATGGACACTTCCAATGCAACTTTGAAACCTAACTACACTATATACATTCCTGAGACTCAGTAATGCCAGATGATCTTATCTCTGTTGTCCGTAAGGCTCAAGGGTAAAGCTAAGATGGCTTGTTCACATTCCTCCACAAATAGGCTTCTCACCAAAGGACTGTTCCAACCAGACTTATCTTCCAGGAGCTGGCTAACCTTTCAAAGTGCTTTGCGGCTTCCATCATGAAGACGTTTAATGAAATTTGGAGTAGAAGGTACCCATGGATTAGAGGTACAGTACACCAAATTGCCATTGCCTATTCTCTACCTGACGCCCTTAGTGAGAATTTCCCTCTTTTAAAAATGATATGCCATCCCCGTGAAGGGTTTCTACTTAACTTTAGCTTAGAGGAAAGAGGTATGCGACCAGTAAATACTTTTCAATAGCCTAGCCAACAAAGGCTTCTGATTTGTGAGTAGTTTCCATCCTTGTTTAGCTAATAGGGCCAAATTGAAAGCTTTAAAATCTCAAAAGGTCAAGACTCCCTCGATCTTACTCGCACAAATTTGATTCCACCAGACCCATCGCATCTTCCTCCTGTTCTCCTCCTCTCCCCTCCAGAATCTCGTGATAATTCTGTTAATATCCCAGCACAAAAAGTCCAACGAAAGGAAGCATGTCATCAAATAAGTAGGCAGGGCCGCAACCACCATTTTGATCAAAACTTCTTTGTCCACCCAATTGAGACATTTACTTTTCTAGCTTAACAGTTTATCTATAATCCTACTCTTTATGTCCACGAATGTTTGACGCTTAAACCGGTTAACTATTGAAGGTAACCACAGGTATTTGTCTTGCCCCCCAATGTTAGTGGTGCCTACGCACGATGCTAGCTTAGTCCTCCATCTCTGAGGGCAATTCTTGTTGAAGAAAACAAGTTGATTTTTCGATGTTGACTATTTACCCACTCAGTTTACTGTAGAGCTCTATTACACTCATAAGAGATTTACTTTCCTTTTCATCGGCACGCAAAATAGAAGAGCATCATCTGCAAATAGCAGGTGGTTGATGGCTAGGCTTCTTCTCATAACTTTCACTCCATGCAATTCCCTTCGGTCTTCTTTGAAAAATAACAATCCGAGATAGAGCTTCAAAGCATAGAATAAATAGATAAAGCCTCTACTAGGATGAATGAAGCCCTTCATTTCCCCATTGATGTTGACGAAGTAAGTGACTGTTCGCACACACTCCATTACCCATCCGACACGCTGAGGACAAAAACGAAAGTTGAGTAGCATTTTCTGCAAGAAGTTCCACTCCAACCTATCATACGTTTTGCTCATGCCCAACTTCACAGCCACCTCTATGCGCTTACCTTTTCTAGTCTCTAAGGCATGCATGATCTCTTGTGCAATGAAGACGTTATCGCTTATTAATCTTCCTTTAACTAAGGCGCTAAGCTGTACACTAATTAAGTCATCCATAAGACCTTAAAGCCTATTAGTCATGATTTTAGCAATCACTTTATATATGGCGGAACAAAGGCTTATCGGCCTCTCCTTTATGGATCTAACATCCGCCTTGTTAGGAATAAGCGAGATAACAGTGGGATTTAAGCCTCTCAACATCCTTCTTGTTTCAAATAAAGCTTATTGTGACCTTGGAAACAGCTAGACCCACTATATCCCATTAACTTTGAAAAAAGTTCATTGTGAAGCCATCCAAACCTAGGGTCTTGTTCGGATGAAGGCAATCTATTCATCTTTGTAGAAACCCGTGGCAGACTCATCATACTTAAAGAACTCCAATCAGCTTTAAATTGCAATTTGTAAATATTAGAGAAATACGCGATTGCCACCTTTGAGATAGATGCTTGTACCAAACACTTGCCGCCGTTTTCATCCTCAATACCTAGAATGTTATTCCTCCTCCTTCAATTAGCCGCCAGAGAGTGGAAGTATTTGGTGTTCCTATCTTTAAAAGCCAGCCAATCGATTCTCACATTTTGCCCTTAAAACTTCTGTTCCCCTAAATGTTTTATGATTTATTTAAACTTACAAATTATATCTATTACTCTTCTAAATTTTGCCAAAAAAACTATCATATCAAAATCCTTAATTACTATCACGTATTACTTAAAAGAAATAATAAGTGTATTTTTATTAAGTTCAAAGAGATAATAATGTATAAAATAATTTTATACTAAATTTAAAGATGAAAATATATATTATGCCTTTGAAATATTCTCTACAACTTGCAATCATGATCACCATTTGAAATATTCTCTACAACTCGCAATCATGATCACCATTTTATTTTTCATGGAAAAATAATCATAAAAGATATAATTCTGCAAACTTCAAGGACATAAAAAAATTAAACTGACCGCAAGCAGCAAAAGAAAACACTAAAGCACTCATGAATATCACATCAATTAAAGCATTAGGTTTTACTACTATCATAATTAAATCAATACATTTAGATCAACAACTGAACTCAATCCAAAGGATCCCAAACATCATCATCTTACTCAGTTGTTCATGAAACCCAGACTAATCATATTCCAACTCATCAGGAGTAACTGGCCGCTTGAGAGGAATAATGGACTTCTTTTCCACATCCCGTGACAGAGCTTTCCTCATGTCTGAACAAAGAGTAGATAGAGTAAGTAATCAGAGCCAAAGCAAGAACGTTTCAGTCGGATGTTAAAACTCACCTAAGCCATCTTCCTCTCCTGAGTAATAGCGTAGTACTCGTCTATAGATTACATACCCAAGCTGAGAAAAATGGGCAGAAACTATCAGCACCGTCTTGTCCTTTTCAATTAAAATTCAAGCAACAAAATAGGACAAATGGAACCAAATAATACACACACAACACAAGGTCCCAAGTTAAAAAGATGCTAGATGTCTTATGTTGGTGTTGTTGCACGTCTTTAGTCCAGTTATGACGCTATTATACTTAGCATCCTCTTCAATCAAATGCAGAAGAAATTCTCAGAGAAAAATGCCATAAGAAAATAGCAATTAGCAAATTCTGCAAACTTGCCTAAAAAGGGGTTGCTACAACGCATAAACACTATTGTCAACAGGTAAATTTTCATGTGAGCATCAATGTCTTTCTTTGAAAAATTGCTCTCACAAGCTTCATTTGCATTTATAGTAAAAAATTTGAGAACTGAAGCTCAGAACTGAAATATTAACCAGAAATGAAAAACGAAACAAGCCTCGGAACTGAAATATTAACCAAAATTAACAATCATACTCTTGACTGCTTCGTATAAGAATATAAATTAAGAATATTGGCTACTTTATATTCAGCACAGCTGAAAATAAATCCAGCATTGCTTAAAAAAAATAAATAAAGTTCACACTACTTGTAGCAGAAGTATGAAATGCCTAATTTTTCAGAAAAATATGATGAAATGCCTAATGTTAAAAACTTGGAGAAATAATAATAAGGAGAAAAATATTGCAAATTTGTTAGAAAAATTAGAGGACCATTACCTTCTCATACATCTTTATTGCTGGCGTATTGGATGCTCTTACAAAAAGATCCACAAAATAAGCCTTATCACTAAAATGAGAAAGTTGGTATTAGAAAAAGTTTCTTGGACCATTCAAGTCAGGATTATACATAATTGGAAAAGTGAAGCAGTCAAACTGAAGTCTTGAACACATCCAACTATTTGCATTGCAAGTCAGGATACATAATTGAAAAAGTGAACAAGCAATCAAACAAATGCCTCGAGTTCATCCAACTAATTGCATCTACACAAACATGCTGCTGCCTGATTGTCCCCAAATCAAACATCATGCATGTAAGAATTTTTTGTTGGCAGGACTACAAATAGATTTTACTTCGCTAATAAAATATAATAATACAATAATCATATTTGTTGTATTTTTCATCTTTATTCGTTTCTCAAACACCAGACTAATAAATGACCAATCAATCGTCTAGACAAATAATGCTTGTTAAGCTAAAAAAAAATCCTTTCAAGAAACTAACGAAGTTCACCTATCACTTTATAATGAAGTGCCTGTTAAGCCAAATCAGCTATCAAGTTAGTTTTCTAATACTAACAGTCAAATAATAGCAAAATTTCCAGCATCCTCTATTGTGTCTAAGTGTTGGTATAGCTTAATGGGTTCAATTCAACTGTAGCCAGAGGCGGAAAGAAATATGAAGGGGACATGAAACTGATTACAACAGAGATACCAAGCAACGGAAATTTTGAAACTCTAAACAGCCAACTCACTGTAACTGAGCTCCATCTAGTGGTCCAGCAACAGCAGGAGGTGAAAAATGTGCAAAATGCTTGTTAAGTACTGTGTATACCAATATGTCAATTCAACATAAATGCAAAGTAATAAAGTTGCATACGAAAGCAAAGAAGAATAAATTCAGGACGGTAACCATTCACAAAAATACATAACTTGGCAGCTACCAGCATTAAAAAGTAACCAATATAAGAAAACAGAAAAGAAATAACAGATTTCCCCACTTGTCGAACATTTTTGGGATATAGAACAATGCGAAAATTGCTTCAATATCGTCTAATCCCTCCATCCTCGCCTTACCCCAGATAAGGGCAATTAGAAGATGCGTATCAATAAAGAAAATGATGTAATACAATCTTGCAAACTGAATTGCAAAATATGCTTCATTAAGAAAATAATTTCACATTTAAGACATAACACCACCATAAAATAAAGGGCAGCTCAAAAGCCTCATCTTTTCATTGCTTTAAATTAGAATGAGCATAAACTAGAACAAGTTTATCTTACATTTTGTCACTGATATCTTCCAGGAGGTTCATGAGCTTCTTGGCTAATTGCTGCCGGCGGTATTCAGTAGCAACTGTTACAGCAGTAACATGTCCATGCCAGGACTCCCCTTGTCCTTCTACTTTCCCCATAACTGTAACCATCCGCATGCGATTTAGCCTTCTTCCATGAATAATATTAAAGAGAGAGAGAGAGAAATTGAAGAAGAGCTTACTATAGCCCATGACTTTGTTAGCAGGGGCTTCGGCAACATGGAAGTAGTCAGGCCATCTCGCCAAATAAGACATATAGAATGACATGTTGAACTGAATAATTAATTCAAACAACAAAATTAAAGTGATCTCGATCGGCAACACAATGAGCAGATAGAAAAAACTGAGAAAATTGAGCTTACAGTTTCAGTAAGATGGTCGAGATTTACAGAAGCGAAGCGGAGGAGATCGTTGCAGCAAAATCTGCGTATTGTAGTCATCTTCGCCTGGTGCGGTTACTTGTTCTCCCGATCGAAGTTGTTGATACAGGAGGAGAGGGTGGAAGCCTCGACGCTCAAGATCGATCTCTACGTACAATGGGGGGAGCGGCATAAGATTAGTAAGGCCCATCTATGGGCTGTCACTTGTGGGCTGCCCATAATTTGATTCCCTGATTTTTCTCCTTTCCTATTTCTGCAGTTATATGTTCACTAACATCAACCATTTTAAATTACGGACTTATATTAAAATTTTTGAAATAATTAAGATATTCCCTATAAATTTTTATTGTTAAATTTTGTCATTAAATTTAAAAAAATAAAATGATTTTAATAGTAATGAATGGACATCTAAAAAATAGCATTTTTTCACTTTTTTTAAAATTTAATGGTAAAATTTGACAAAAATAATCTAAAAGAATATTCTAATTATTTCAAAAAAGTTTAATAATAAAAAAAGACATAAATTCTTAAATTAATTATTACAAGCCAGACACACCCGGGTCTACTCATTAAAAAAAAAAAAAAATCATGTAATGAGGATGATGATTTGATCTTCTGTACATAAATAAATTGGGATAAGTCATCGTATAAGATTTTGAGCATCAGTTTGCATGAATGTTATTCTGTGTATTATAATATTAAAAATAATATTTGTTCTCATTTTATGTTAATTTGATTATTTTATAATATTATTCATTATTTTATAAATTAATGAAAATAATACAATAATGTAAACGCAAAATGCCAATTTGATTGTGATCATCTTTTTTTCTTCACACTTATTAATTATCTAACGTAATAACAGGTGATAATTAGGGTTTAAATTAATTGATTAATTGAGAAATATGTGTTAATAATTCAAGTGAGTATTAGTAAGCAAAAGAAAAACTTATTGTTAATAATAGAAGTAAGAAATTAATTAAGAGGGATTAAAATTATAAATATGATGTGGTAAGTTTGATATATATTAATTGTTAAGTGAAAGTATTTGTATTCGTAAAGGAGGATTAAAATGGTTAATCACCATTTAATTATTACTTAATTAGTGGTCTTAGAATCTGGTTGGACCGAAAAGCAAAGAAAGAAAAAGCAAGAAATGGAGGAAGGCAGACCCGATAGAAGAAGAGGAAAAAATGTTGAGTGCAAAATGTTGTTGTTATCGTATTGACTCAAGTTCCGATTTCTAAGGTTAGGAAATAAGCTGGTTTTGGTGTTAATTGGGTATGAATTTGAAGTTAGGGTGTTAAATTTTGAATTTTTATAATCCAATTGCTATGGAGAAAGCTCAATTGACTGAAATTGAAGGGAAGAATATTTTCGGTTGCTGCAAACCGTGAACGCAGCAGCAGTTTTGTGCTTCTTCGCGATATCAGGTACAAATTTGGCTTGCTTTTTTCATGTGAGTTATATGAATTTCTGGAATTATGGTCTGAAACTTCGTTACCTGTGATGAAATTAGTAGCATGGAGTAGGAACCGAATGATAGAAACCCAATTTTTAGTTTAATTCTGCTGTTATTGGTTCGGGTATAGACTTTCTTTCTAATTCTTGTTAATTCAGGGGAGATTTTACATTTCTAAGCTATGAAAATTCGAGATAGAAACGATTAGGTGTGTTGTAGCATGTAAACGACGTGTAGGAGTGCTACCATAAGTAAAAGAATTTCGAATGAGTTTATGGAGTAAAAATTTAATTGCAGTAATGAATTTGGACAGCAGAGGACGAGGATTTACATGATTGAAACTTTTGTATATGTGTGTTGGCGGAGAAAATAATGACATGAGCTTAGTTTTACTGTTACTGTGGGAATACTGGTCACGACCGTAAGTGTGTGGGTGTGAATGTGTGTTTCTGCAGATTTTACAGAATATTACTTCTGCAGGTGTCGTAGCAAACTAACTTGCATTTTTTCAGCAATAGTAAGGGCATTTGTGCGTGCGTGCGTGAGTGATAAATGAGCTGTATGTCTAAAGGATAAATTGTGCGTGGTGGCAGAACAGAAAGTCCATGCATGACAGAAATTGCAGGGGCATGTCATAAGGATCATGCATTTGAATAAGTAGCAAATGTATATTATGTAATGATGAATATTTGATGATTATGGAACTTTGGCATGAGACAAAGTGTGAACTCATATAAGTTGCATGTCCATGGAACGTGATAGATGCTTTTAATTAGATAAGAAATGCTATATTATGAGCTTGGAAGATGTATGAACAGAGGTAGCCATGGTTCTTCACAGAAAATTTAAGCATGTAAGTAATGATGCGAAAATTTAAAAGACAAACCATGCTTTACTTAATACGATCCTAAGGTAAAACTAGTCAGAAACTAGGATTGGATGGCTTCGGCATGCCAAATAAGAGTCCTTACAGTACTGTTTTTCCTTAAGGAAATTTATGGCACCTCCTTATGGGCCCGAGGCCACAACTTTACTCTATAATTGGGTCCGAGGCCACAGCTTTGTGTTCCAGCTTCACCCTGTATATCCTTCCTCGAGGTCTTTCTGCTGGGTTTTGACCTAAGGCTCTATCCAATCTAGAAATTAATCAAGTCAGCATTATCTAAATGGTTTGAATATGATGTAATTGTTTTATAGATATACAGCATTCGAAACTGACAAGTACTTGTACATATGTTCATCTAGTGTGAAATCAAGAGTTAGTGCATGACATAATTTAATTTCTAAGATGTTATGTGAGTTATTATCTGCATTTTTATGTTTTGTATGAACAAGCTATAATTAGTTATTTTGAAGCTTATTGTATTATGAATGATAACTCGTGTACATGAGTATGGAGGAAATTTAGGAACGTCCAAGTTATTCCATTGTTTTTCAAAGAAACAAGATGATATAAATGGTAAATCAAGTTATCATGCAAGATCATACACACGCCCGCATGTGCGCGCACGAACGCGCGCGCGCATATATATATATATATTCTTCTGCTAATTAAACTTTGAAAAAATTGGAGTACCACTAGGCCTTTTGCTTAGCGCGTGTGTTTTTGACTCCAGAGATATGTACAGCTTTTGACGGTCACAGGAGCCTCAAGTTTCAAGGCAAACACTTTATTTTTGTACATAAAGGGTGGCTTGTAAAGTGTATGAAATGTGTATGTAAATCACGTTTGATGGCATGAACTAGGTAGTGTGGTATGTATGTATATATGTGTGTTTTATATGTCAAGTTTTTGTATAGTTAAATGTTAGCCAAATGTTTATGGATTATTATCCATGTCGTATGAGATTTGTAGTAATGCTTGGGACAGAGGGAAACCAGTCCTCCAAAGATTTATACATGCTTATGTGATTTTTTGGGATATAATAATGAGTTGTTACGGATACCGTCTTTGGTAAACTATTTGATCAATCTGTGACGATTTAGTTATATCCTTGAGTTATTTCTTGGCCTGCAGATTTTTATTATATGATGATTGATAGATTTTGAAACAGGTGAATTTGTAAGTTCTGAAAGTACGGATTATAAGTGTATGGACATGCTTCTTTACAGGGAGATGCTGCCCATTTCATTTCTTACATATATTATGTCCAATCATATAGAGATTATATAGTTAAAAATAGTTGTAAATTCCCGTTCAGGTTCATAGATTGTATCTGGGTGAGAGTATTACAATAACCGTTTTTACTTTTTTACCATCATTGATTTTTTAACAGTATTTAAATTGTCCCCTATCTAAATAAGAAAACATTATAGAACAATAACATATTATATAACAAAGCAATACAATCTATTCAAATATTGCATCTACAAAACAATACATTTTGATATAATATAATATGTGACGATACATTATAAAATAATGAAACACAACAATCTAAACATAGGGTCAGAGTAGGTCTCGTGTGTTACAGTAGTCTCTCTTCCAATGGTAAAGGAAGGAAAAAGGACGTAACAAGCACCTTATCAACACACAGGATACCAGTTTCTTTGGTAAATATCAAGAATTAGCATGACATTTTCCATCGAAGTCTTCTTTATTTGAACTTTTAGGCGTAAACGTGAAATACATTAGAAAAAGATAGCATCACAACCAATACTTAATCAAGACGAAGATCGGTAACATCCCATGCTATTAATTTTACCCCTTGTAAAT
>CANXYI010183755.1:0-10948 GCA_948208565.1 Hura crepitans
GTACACAGGTTTAATTTACTTAATCATATAATGTCGCTCGCTAGAAGTTAGCTTACAAAATGATGATTATCACAAAAGCATTTTTGGCATCATAACTTATTTAATCTTGGCATATACATTGATTGTCCTTAATAATACTATTATTAGCAACTAGCCATCTCGAGTTTCTTGGTTGAATATTTTCTCTCATTATCACCTAACTTTTGTGTAAAGTGCTTATTTTTCAAGTACCCTAACTTTTGCTTATTATGTCCTTTTCAAGTTTTTAACTTAGCGAACTTTTTTTTTAGGTAAAAGTACTTGTTTTGTTTGTTTAAGTTCATGGGTTATGAAAATTCATTGCCTTCAAAATTTGAGTGCGTAACCCCTCCATGCCTTATCATCTTCTTAAATAGTTATGGCCTTCCTAATTGGGCTTGAACTTTCCTCTAAGATTAGCTACAAGAGAAGCTCAAATTACTTTTAAAATCTCCAAAAAAAGCTTTGGACCTATTATTTGCCTAATTACCATGGTTTTAGGCTAGACATGAAATTTGAGACTAAGAAATAGTGGGTTTTATGGCTTGGTGGTACTACTGTTCATAAATTCAGATGGATGTGCAAGTGGTGGAATATTTCTTACTTTACTCTATTTTGTCATTCTAATTGTGTCCTATTGGTTGGCTTATGGCATGCCACATTTAACATTCCTCATCAGATCCAAAGATAGTTCGATTTAAAGTAAAGAATTCCTAATGGACCTTTACACTTCCTAAGTGGTGTTTTAACCTATCACTTTTTGTGCTCTTTCTTTGACTTATGGGGGTGTCATTTTGTATTGAGAAATGTGCTTTATCTAAAGACTAATGATACAAATATAGATAACGATTAAAACATTTGGATAATAAGTTCTTTCAAAGACAATAAAACTCTTTGAAAAGAAAGAATGAAGATACAAACTTTACATCTAGAACGAAATTTTGTACACAGTTAGAATTTACTTAATCATACAATGTCCCTCACTACAAGTTGCTTGCAAAATGTTAATGATCATAAAGGTTTTTTGGCATCATAACTTAACATGTTTAATCTTGACATTTACACTAATTGTTTGTAATAATACTGTCATTATCAACCAGCCCTCTCGAGTTCTCTTGGTTGAATAGTTTCTTTTATTATCCTCTAACTTTTCCATAAAGTGCTTATTTCCAAATTTTCACCTTATTAGAGTGTCTTAACTTTTACCTAAGCTACCATTTATGAGTTTTCAACTTAGTAGACTTTTTTTTTTAGCAAAAGTACTTCTTTAGCCTATTTAAGTTTATAGTTTCTAAAAATTCATTTCCTTCTAAATCTAAAAGCTTGACACTTTTATGCCTTAATATCTTTTTAACTAGATATCGGCCTTCCGAATTAGGCTTGAATTTCCTCTAAGATTTGTTAATAGTGGCTTGGTTTGTTTTAGAACAAGGTCACTTTCACTTATTGTAATTAGATTCACCTTCTTATTATATGTTCTGGCTATTCTTTTATAATACAATTACATGTGATACAAAGCCCTTATTTGCTTCTCTTCTACTAAAACCAATTGCTTATATCTAGCTCGTGCAAACTCTATTTATGAAATCTTTACTTTTAATACCACCCTTAAAGACATAACTTCTATCCCAGTTGGCAATACTACTTCTATTCCATACACCAAAGAGTATGGTGTTGCACTTGTTAAAGTTTTAGTTGTTGTTTTATAACCCTCCCAAAGTGTAAAAGGTAGCATTTTTACCTAGTCGTTATAGGTAATTGTCATTTTTTATAATATTTTCTTGACATTCTTATTTGCTGCTTCCACTACTTTATTTGCTTGAGGCCTGTAACAAGAGGACTTATGATGTTCAATCCCATACTACTTTATCAACTGCTTAGTTTCACCTTGGAACAGAACCCCATTATTTGAGATAATGTGGTGTGGCTACCTATATCTATAAATGAGTTTTCTTTCGATAAGTTGTAAGCACCCTCGATTTAGGCCTATGATAATTACTAGAGATAAGCCCAAGGAATAAGTCAAAGAAGATTGAACCCTAATCGACATGGACTTTCTAGCCCATAGTTTGCATAGACATCCATAGAAATCAAGCCCATGCTTAATGGTCTATACGGACCTCATTTCTTAGCCTATGGTTCGCATGGACCTATATCCTCAAAGATTTTAGAAACTCAAAATTTCTACTTAGACTTTACTTTCTAATCTAATGAGACTTTTTTTTTCTAAATGGGAATGCCTCCACTAGAAGCTTATATATAAACCTTTAATGAACCATTCAAGACATCGAGAATTATTTTAAGAAAACCATATCATAGAAGTAATTCTACTAGTCCAAAATTCACACTTGAATTGTAATTTCTTTTTAAAACTCTACTTTTGACTTAGTTATTTAAAGTTTATGATTGGGTAAGCTTAATGCCTTTATTTTCATTATTTTCATCATTAATCACCGATCTTAATGATTAATTAGATGTGTGAGGTGATTTGCTATATTCCCCACGTCTATCATAGAAGTATATTACCATTATACATAGTTTTCTTTATGTTTAAATTGCTTCTTGAATCATGTAAATCATAATTTATATTCTAGAATACATGATTCAGTTTTCTTCATGTTTAAATTGCTTCTTAAATCATTTAAATCATAATTTATATTCTAGAATGCATGATTTATCTACATAGACCTTCTTTCATAAGGAGTCGAGATCCGCATGGACATATATTGATTATTCTTTCTAACATTATGCATTGTTTGGTAGTTTTCAATTAATTAACAATAAGAATGTCATAGATATGGGAATGCATATTTTATTAAATATGTGAACATTTTTATGTGACTATACCATATGATTTTAGTTTATATAAGGTCTTCTTGGACCTCATATTGTTGTTTTAATTATTTTGGTTAAGTTATGCTAGTTTTGGTCATCTATGCAGATATTATAGTCCACATAAACCTATCGATAACACTCAAGTAGTCTGTAAGGACCACGAGATAAAGGGCTGAGGCTTATTATTCACTTCCATCCTTTCTAATGCCGATCAAACTAGAATGCCCAAAGACTTGACCTAAATCTCACTCCTCAAATAATGAAAGACAAGAAAAAGATTCAAGGAATCCAAAGGCATTCTTATCCAATCACCTAAAAAGTACGAGTTGGGTACCACAAAGTAGGAGTCACCACCTAACCAAAGTCAAGAAATACCTTATAGGGCTAAACTAGAGAATGGTTTAGAATCCTACTCTTATTTATACCTCAACTTAATATTGAATCATAGATTAAATTCATAATTTTATCTTTTTTCTCGAGCAGATTTTGAAATTAAAATAAAGCACATAATCACATAGAGAATTAGTAAACCCATTTAAAGGAAAACACACATTAAACTAAATAATTGATTTTCTTTCAAGACTTTAGTTCTCACATGCTAATTCATGAAAACAAGTTTTATTATTGTGACTTTTTATTAAATAAAAATCAAAATTTGTTTTAGTAGAAAACACCAGTTAATTAAATACAAATCAATTTAGTTATTTTTTATAACATGTAAAAATCATTTTTTACCTATTACAATATTCATGGAAAATATAAGGAAACATAAGAGAATAAAATGCATGAAAATAAAATTACATGAAAATTACCTAAAATAAATTCTAACTCGAAAAGGTAAAATTTACAAATAAATTATGTAAAATACATTCTAAATCAATAAAATAAAGTTACATCAAAATTGCCTAAAATACATTCTAACCAAAAAATAATAAAGAAACAATAAAAACTGGGAAGTTAGTAAGAAAATAAAGATTAAAGAAAGTAAAAAAGTAAAAAATAAAATAATAAGAATAATAGCAAATAAAAGAAAGGAATAATAAAAAGGTTAACTTCATTAAGTGTTTGTTAAGAGAGAAAAAAACAAGTCAAATAAGACCCTAGAAGATCAAACAACTCACATACACAATGTTAGTATGAATGAAATAATGAAAGAAATGCGGAAAGAATAGAAAATAAAATGAACATGAAATAAACAATTAATTAAATAAGAAAGAACATAAAATAAACAAATAAATAAGGAATAAGATGTGAATTAAATTAACACATTTAACTGGTAAATGAATGGAAAATAAAATGAATAAAAACTAAATCAAAAATAAAAAAGAACATGATATTAGTAATAGACAGATAATAAATTATCCATCTAACTTGTAGAAGGGTAAGAAATAAAATGAAAATATGGTTGTCACATTTAACTGTTACATGGACAACAAAGAAAATAAAAAAAAAAAAGAACCATGCTCAACTAGCAAACAAATGAAAAAGAAAGAAAAAAGAAGAGTGAAAGGGGATGGTTAACCTACCATGTATAATTGCCTTCAAAATTGGTTTTTAGTTAACTCGAAAGAGTAAACGAAAAACAATTTTGAACAGTAGTTTAAAAAAACAACAAAAAACCTTTAAAATCAATAAAAAGAGCCTAAAAACCTTTTAATTTTTTCAATGTAGACTTACTAGAAAAAGTCGACCCCTGTGACTAGGATGGGTTTCGATATTTATACATGAACCTTGATGCATGAAACAATTGTTTTGGCTAAAATGGCTATTTCACGTGGCCTATTTTATAGTCCTATTAGGACTTTGTCATGCCAAAATGATGTTATTGTGAAAGCCAAAATGGTTGTTTCAAAAAAAGCTAAAACGAACATTTCAACCACCAAAACGGTAAATGGTTATTTGGGAAAAAATGATGTCGTTTTGTCTCAAAATAGCAAAAATGTTGAGAAAATAAAAAATTCTCTTTTTAAATCTTTTTAAAGTCATTTTTGTTTCTAATGATTGCATATCATGAGAGGCTATTTCCCCTACAACCCCTTTGGGGTTTGTGGTAAGTTGAGGGCTCGGGTCACAATTTGGGTTGCATTGTGAGCTTATCAGGCCAGGAAGCCTATATCCAAAAGTTTGCCATTATCTCAAAAAATTTTATTACAATAACATCAAACCAAATTTCAAGATTCTTATTTATTAGAACCTTTGTCCTTTCTTTATCATTGGGCAATCCAAACTCAGAAGCGCTAGAACCTAGTTTCTATAGTTGCCCCTAACTTTGGGAAAACACCTATATTACATGTGAGGTGACCCACTGTTTAGAAACAAAGAGAGACACATATCTTATAGGGTGACCCTTCTCATTTTTGGTGAATGTTTCAAGAGTTTCCCCTACTCGATAGGTTTGACTTTTATCATTTTTGCTTGAGAGCTTCCTTTACTCAACGAGCTTGACTTTTGTCATTTTTGTCCTTGAGCTTCCCTTTTACTTAGTGGGTGTGACTTTTATCGGCTTTAACTGAGGGCTTCCCCTTGCTCAATGGGTGCATCTTCTATTGGTTTTATCCAAAAGCTTCCCCTTGCTCATGGGTGCATATTATGTTAGCTTTATTTGAGAGTTTCCCCTTGCTCGATGGGTGTGGCTTTTGTCGACTTTATCAATTTTAGCAGTTGAGGGCTATTAGTGGCAAAGACAAGATGTTTGCCTCCCATGCAGAGATTAACCAGTTGTTATATTTGGATTTGTTTTGGTTATTTGTCTTCTCCCTTACCCCTTGCAATAGAATGAATGACCGAGATGCTTGGCTAACTAATTATTTGTGATGTTGCAAAATAAGCTTTGTAAAAAGCTCTTATCTTACCTCTTATAGTCTGGTTAAAGGTTTGTTCCACAAAGGGTTGGTCAATTACAATAAAGGAGAAGTTATATTAGTGTTGTTGTATTAATAAAATAAGTGATACATGCTATGTGTGAGTGCTCATGCTGTATTTCACTTTACTTTTTGTCTTTCTTTTTCTTGTACTTTTCTTATCTTTCTTCTGTTTCTTATCCTTTTTTCTCTTTCTTCTTTATTATTATAATCATCATCATTTTTTATATATATTTTTATATGCTTATTATTTATTGGCTATTTTTGCATATACAACATAATAATAAAGAAATGTAATAAAGAAAAGGTACATAACATAAATGATAATTTTATAAATAGTCAACTTTTTTAAAAGCATGAATTTTAGTGTCTTAAAGCTAATATGTACAACAATACAAAAAAGTAGTAAAAAGATAGAAGGAACAGAAGAGAGCGGGCAGATGTCTTAAGGTGCAAAGGGTTTGGATCTCAGCCTCGAGCAAATTGAGTTTGGTTATAAGCTCTTATCCATTTGCATAATGTGTAGCTCCTCCATGAGCCATACCTCCATGCCTTATAGTGGGGCTTTATACGAATGAGTATCAAGTGCCTCTAGAGGTGTGTTGAAGATAGCCTTACCTCATCGATTTGTTGTCTCTGTCTCTAGTCAGAGACAAGTGGACTAATAGGACCTAAGTCATCATCTAGTAACTCGTCCAATTTTGTTGCAAATTGTGCATCCTCAAGATCCATGTCACCAAGTTGTTGGTTGGTTCTCATGTCCAACTCTTTTACTATAAGTAACCTATAACCTACTAAATAGTGGCGATCAAGCTTTTGATCTAAATAGCAATGCAGATGTCCCTATCGACCCATAACTGCTATTGTAAGGCACCCATCTGCTGCTTATCAATGCTAGTGCCTACCATAAAGGTAGTGATAACTCTGCCAACCATGATACCTTAATCAAGGAACTTTTTGGCTCGATAAAGGTATTCTAGGATAGCTAGTGTGAGATTAAATTACACACTATACACAGTAGCCTATAGTCCATAGATCTTTGTTAGGTTCACTTGGCTAGTGCTGCCAACTCACCTTAAATAAAGAACCACAAAGACTTGGTAGAGGTGCCAATAAAGTGGATCTTTGTTGAAGGAGGCCTTAATTCAACTGGTTTGGTAAAAAGTGTTAACCTAACCAATAAAAGCCTAGTGCTCATCCAGGTGCATCAAAAATCTCTAATATGCCATCTGTGGGTAGGCAAAGCATCTCTAAGAACTACAATGGGGATAACTAGTATCATGACCTGAGCACCTTAAATTAGATGGCTATAGTGTCTATAAGGCATGCTTGGTGGTACTAAAGAGTGCTAAAAACTCTAGTGTAATGCTCGAAAAATCTCGATTTATGAATAGTGCTTTTCCTAGGATGTGAATAGTGTTCTTGAAACCCAAGATACACTGAAGCAACCGAGTGGAAGTATTAATCATAAAATAATTTTGGGCAAAGTTTGAACTCAAATTGAAGTCATTTAGTTGGTTAAAAATGTAGAGAAAGTTTTACAGTAGTGTCACATAAATAGTGACTTAATTTTAGCTGAACCCTAAAATATTCAAAAAGTTGCTTAAAAAATTTAGGGACTAATATAACCTAATACTCAAAAATTCTAATTAGTCTTTTGGCATTGAAATTGAAATTTTTGGAGATTAGGAAGTATTTTTTACTAAACTTTGTTTTTAATCAATTTTTTGTGTTTTTTGAGCATGGATTTTTAGAGCCTTGATTTATGGAAAATTATAGGTCTCTCAGATTTCAAAAATGAGGCAAGAAAAATTAAAAAAAGGTGGGTATAAAAGAGGGTCAGATGTTGGTTAAAGGAAGAATAGTGCTATTTTCCCCAAAACCAATAACTATGCCTCAAGGGAGCAAGAAGGAGCCACTTTTGCTCCTCCACACCTCCAATTTGTCCTATTTTCTTCCATTTGAGCCTTGAGTCTGTGCCTCTATGATCTCTAGATGCTATTTATACCTCAATTTGCATGAAAAATTAAGAGAATTGCTTAATTTTCTACCTTAGTTAATAGTAACCCGAGATTGATTAGGTAAGATTTTTTCAAGTTTGATATTTTTTCCATGTTCTATAGGTGCCCAAGGTCGTGTCTATGTATTTGATATTTTGTTTTAGTGTCTATATGATTTATTATGAATTTTTACATATTGAATCTATAATAGATAATTGAGGAAACCAACAAAAGTCAAGACAAAGGGAAAAGCAAGGTGTAAACAGTCCTCGAGAGTACGTTTCAACTCTCTTAGTACATGTGATCAACATAAATTATGAAATTCAATTATGCGCTAATTATTCCATAATATGCCATTAATTATGTTAGTGAATTAAATGCATAATTAAAATCATGATTCGTATTTAATTGTGTATAATGATAGAATTAATGTATGTTAAAATCAATTATGATGTTAGATGGATGAAAATATGTATGTTGATATTATGTATGATGTGTACATGCATATATGTGTGCATTATGCATAGGAATTATGGTGTATGCATATGGATGGCATTATATGTCTATGTGGACATGGTGTATGAAGATGAATGCATGAGATGGATGTTTGAGGCCTTGGATGGCATTGTGGCCAAAATGGTCAAGTGATGATGTATATGTTTATGTTGGTTTTACATAAGCATATGTGTGCATGTATGTGTCACATAGGTGTGTCATTCATGATGTATGAACATGAATGAATGTAAATGCCTATATAGACATGGGAAATGAAATATGATGTGATGAATGACATTATAGATAGTTGAGAAGCATGATGGCCAAATGGCCTATGTGGATGTACCTATGTGTGAAATGGCATGATATACATGCAAGTGATGAATTATGTATGTGAATGGTTAATTGGTCATATATATATGAGATAGGAATATGTAATGTAACGATATGCATGTAAGATGCATGAATGATAATATGAGTTATGATATGTTTATGTATATCTATGCTTGATGATAAGCTTGAGATGAGTAAGCATGGTTGATAATATGTTTACGACCATTAGGAATGAGATGGTATGTATGAGAAAAAGAAAATGTATACGATAGCTTACCATAATGGTATGGTTGAATGGCCTTTGGCATGTAATGGTGGTTATGATACATGCCATATATATTAGTAGCTATGTATGATTAAATACATGGAATTAATAATATGTTTGGAACATATTATGTGAAATGATTACATAAAAGTTACATCATGTGATAATGCGTGCTTTTACCAAATTAATGCATGACATAGTGTGTTAATTATGTATATTGAATTTATGTGGCATATTACTTTATATTTGTGCCTATTGCATGTTTATGATGTATATGACATACATATGATGAAATGAGAGCTTTTATGGCATGTGAATGATGTATTTATGAATATGGTGATTTTGTGTATGAGCTTATAAGTCGTGTGATAATGCTATGACAAATAAGATGTCATGAGAAAGCATAATGCATTTAATATGAAAGAGAAATTATACAATGTGTTCATGAGCATATGCATGTATTAGCTTCGATATATGGCACTGTAATATGGTGTTGCATGTCATAATAACGTGTTAAGCTTATGATAACACTATTTCCTGGTTTAGTCATTAGTTGGCTAAACCAATTTAATTAAAAGTAATATTAAGCAATATTAATTCAGTGAAACTAAAAATAAATGGTTAATAGCACATGTAAGTAAACATACTAGTCAGATAGATTAACTGGTCAACTAGGAGTTATAGCAGCTACTAGGGTACTTCGGTACCTTCATAGCCTTCGGGTTGTGATCCGTGAACCTTCGAATTATTTTATATTTTCTGACTACGAGTCTAATACATTGATCTTTGAATCTTAATTTTTGACCTTCGAGTCTGATTCATGTTGATTATTGGATTTATGTTTTGACCTTCGGGTCTAATGCTTGATGACCTACGGGTCTATACTTTTATGACCTTTGGGTTTGATGTGTGCAAGGCCTATGTGGTTTCGAGGGCTTAGGTGGTTCACTGATATTCCGTTATCCATAGTGTAATAGTTTCCTAATAATAGGCTTAATAAATACACATTAATGAATAATGAACATACTTATATAATGTATGACAAAATTTAATGATATATGATTTTTATGATATAGCATGTACATGTTTTATGCTATGGTAGTACATCTATGCATGTTATGTGTGATGTTGCATATCATGTGAAAATGTGAATGTTCATATTTTATATATTAATGAATGATGATAATTGGCATATTTACACAAGTTATATCGATTACACCACTAAGCTATTGCTTAGCTCATTGTCTATTTTTACGATGCGTAGGTAAGGTGACAATTTGAGAAAAAAGGTTCGGATCATTAAGTTTCCAAGAGAAAAAGATTCTTCTGGTATATTTTGTATTTGAATTTTATGATGTTTAGATAAATAGTGCTCATATGGGTGTAATTTAGGGCCCAAGCTAAGTGAAAATGTTAATTTTTGGATTTCAAAAGTTTGTAACTTATTTTAAAGTCGATTTTTAAATTGTGATTGTTATAGAATATTAGAATATTACAGAATATTAGTTTTCCTAATTAGGAGATCTAATTTTCCTCAATAGATTTTTAGGGATGTAATTAGAGATTTAATTAGGAATTATTTATTTCCTTTTGTAGCTTATAAAATCTCTATATATATGTGTACTCTTAATCAAATATACACAGAAAATATTCTTTAAAGTTGTGTTTTGTTACATGGTATCAGAGCACTAGGTTCAGAAATTTTTTTTTTCTGGTATCTATTTTTTTTAGGATACTGTTCCTCTTTTAAATCACCGAGATTGGTGATTATTCCACCTCACAGCCACCCTAGAAAGTCTCTTCATCCGATTTTCGATCAACCATCTAAGAACAGCGATCAGATTGTCTGCGAGTGGGCCTCATGCGTCGACGAAGCTACCTATCCTATTCCTCACGCGCCAGCGAGTGAGAGCATGTAGAGCCTCTGGTGAAGCTCCGATTTATCCTCTGGCATCGCCTGGTGTTTTCTGACCCTACTACAGTGTCAGTCAACTGATCAGATAAGGCTTTATTGCCTCACTTGATTTTATTTTTTAGTACTATTTTTGACGTCTTTCTTGCATTGGTTGCTGCTGTTTGATTCCCGTTTCATTGGTATTTGGGTTGGGTGTCTTGCTGCTGTTGTCTAATATCTGTGGATT
>CANXYI010183862.1:0-14111 GCA_948208565.1 Hura crepitans
GACAAATGGTATTGTTTCAGACATCTGATACACATGCTCCGTACTCTCATGTATATGTTCTGTTTTTTGACACACTAATTGTAGTTGTCTAAATTGGTAGACTCCAATTGGTTTGTTGAGAGACCAAAGTCTTTTAACTAATAAGGAGAAGCAATGAAGCAGGAATTTTGACATTTACAAATTACTATTAGCAAGACAAAATTTGATTGTCCTGGTCCTTTTCATAGGAAATATATGTGCAAAAAAGCGAAAGTATTACAACTCAACTCATTTTCCATTGCCAAGAGGCAGATCAAGTAACTACAAACTTTAACAGCTTAAAAACTTACTAACCTCAATAATTCTCTTTATACAAGGGTTTGAATGTGCCAATGCATGTCTCTTTCCTCTCATTCACTCTAGTAGGTTTTGAGATGTTCCTCATTCATCATTCTATTGAGTATGGGTATGCTGGTCCTTTGTATCTGGGTTGCATTGGTTGCCGAAGCAATTTAGAACCTGGAAAATTTATCTGTGATTCTTCCTGCCAGGAAAGTGGCTATTGTTATTATGCCCTGGATTCTCTCTCTTCCTCTGTTTCTCCCCCCTGGTGCGATGGGTTGCTTAATAATTACTGTATTCACTTTGTTTGCATATCTGGGAAGATGGAGTGTAGTCCTAGCATTAATGTTTTGAATTAATCAAGTACGTAAAAGTGCCTGCTTAGGTTACCATGTTTTCATGTTATTGAGACTGCTTTGTCCTCCTTGTTTTCTATTTAGGCTCTGATGTTGTGGACGGACTCATGCAAGTTCTGTGGGGAATCTTGGAGTTCGAGCAGCCTGACACTCAGACTATGAACAACATTGTTATAGCCTCTGTGGAGCTTATTTATTGTTATGCTGAATGTCTGGCCTTGCATGGAAAGGATGCAGCCAGTCGGTCAGTTGCTCCTGCTGTTGTATTATTAAAGAAACTTCTATTCTCTCGTAACGATGCTGTTCAAACTGCTAGCAGGTTGTAATTACCCTCGTTTGTGTGTGTGTCTCTGTTTGTGTTTAATATTATTTTAGGTCTTATCTCATTTTATTTTTGCCTTTTTGTCCTTTTCAGTCTTGCTATATCCTCAAGATTGCTCCGGGTTCCATTTCCAAAGCAGACAATGTTGGCAACAGATGATGCTGCAGATACTGCTGCTTCTGCATCTGGACCTGCTGAGGTAGCTGGTTCAAATACTCAAGTAATGACTGAAGAGGATTCTATCCCCTCATCTGTTCAATATTGTTGTGATGGTTGCTCCACTGTTCCTATACTACGACGAAGATGGCATTGTACTGTTTGTCCTGATTTTGACTTGTGTGACGCTTGTTATCAAGTATTAGATGCAGATAGACTTCCTCCACCCCATTCTAGAGATCATCCTGTGACAGAAATTCCAATTGATGTGAAATCATTAAGAGGTGGTGACAATGAAATTCATTTCCCCACTGATGGTGTGAATGAATCAAACTTGGTGCCAAGCATGCAGAGTTCTGCTCCTTCGATTCATATCTTGGAACCTAATGAATCTGGAGATTTCTCTGCTGCAGTGGCTGATGCAGTGTCTATTTCTGCTTCAAAACGAGCTGTGAATTCCTTGCTTCTCTTGGAACTTCTTGAACAATTGAAAGGATGGATGCAGACAACCTCTGGCATTCGTGCTATCCCTATCATGCAACTGTTCTATGGACTATCATCTGCTGTAGGTGGACCATTTATAGATAGCTGTAAACCTGACGGTTTGGATGTAGAGAAATTGATCCAATGGTTTTTGGATGAAATTGATCTCAACAAGCCTTTTGTAGCCAAAACCCGTTCTTCTTTTGGGGAAGTTGCAATTCTTGTTTTTATGTTTTTCACTTTGATGCTTCGAAACTGGCATCAGCCTAGCAATGATGGATCTATTCCAAAATCAAGTGGAAGTGTAGACTCGCATGATAAGAACATCATCCAGAGCAGTTCAATTGCTACTTCCACGGATAGTCAAGAGAAAAATGATTTCACATCCCAGCTGCTTCAAGCCTGCAGTACTCTTAGAAACCAAGCTTTTATTGATTATCTAATGGATATTCTACAGCAGCTAGTCAGTGTTTTCAAGTCTCCTGCTGCTAATTTTGAAATGACACATGGTCTGAATTCTGGTTCTGGATGCGGGGCTCTTTTAACAGTTCGAAGAGATTTACCAGCGGGTAATTACTCTCCATTCTTTTCAGATTCATATGCAAAGGCCCATCGAATTGATATTTTTATGGATTATCATAGACTTCTATTGGAGAATGCTTTCCGACTGGTGTACGCATTGGTTAGACCAGAAAAACAAGACAAGACTGGGGAGAAGGAGAAGGTCTACAAGATATCTTCTGCTAAGGATTTGAAGCTAGATGGATATCAGGACATCCTTTGCAGCTACATCAATAATCCTCATACTACATTTATAAGAAGATATGCGAGGAGGCTATTTCTGCATCTTTGTGGTAGCAAAACTCATTATTATAGCGTTCGAGATTCGTGGCAATTATCTACTGAAATAAAGAAACTTGACAAGCACATAAGTAAATCTGGTGGCCTTCAAAATCCTGTGCCATATGAAAGAAGTGTAAAGATAGTGAAGTGCTTGTCTACAATGGCTGAAGTGGCTGCTGCCCGGCCTCGAAATTGGCAGAAATACTGTTTGAGGCATGGAGATGTTTTACCATTCCTGATGAAGGGAGTTTTCTATTTTGGTGAAGAGTTGGTCATTCAGACTCTCAAACTTTTAAATTTGGCTTTTTATTCAGGAAAGGATATAGCCCTCTCCCAGCAGAAAGTTGAAATTGGGGAATCGGGAACAGCTTCAAAGTCAAGTTGTCAGATTTTGGAATCAAAGAAGAAGAAGAAGAAGAAGAAGAAGAAAGGCGAAGAAGGAACTGAATCTGGTTTGGAAAAATCTTATTTGGATATGGAGGCAGCAGTAGATATCTTTAATGAGAAGGGTGGTGATGTTTTGAGGCAATTTGTTGACTGCTTTTTACTTGAATGGAATTCAAGCTCTGTGCGTAAAGAGGCTAAGTGTGTTCTCTACGGTGCATGGCATCATGGAAGACATTCATTCAAGGAAACAATGTTAATTGTTCTTCTTCAAAAGGTGAAAAACCTGCCAACATATGGTCAGAACATTGTTGAGTTCACTGAACTAGTCACTTGGTTACTTGGTAAAGTCCCTGATAATAATTCAAAGCAGCAGATTACTGAACTCTTTGATCGTTGCTTAACCCCTGATGTGATTAGTTGCATCTTTGAGACACTCCATTCACAAAATGAGCTTATTGCTAATCATCCAAATTCTTTTATATATAATACTTTAAGTGGTCTCGTTGAATTTGATGGTTACTATCTTGAGAGTGAGCCTTGTGTTGCCTGCAGCTCTCCTGAGGTGCCTTACAGTAAGATGAAGCTAGAAAGCTTGAAGTCAGAGACAAAATTTACTGACAACCGCATCATAGTTAAATGTACTGGAAGTTACACCATCCAGACTGTGACAATGAATGTTCATGATGCACGCAAATCTAAGTCTGTGAAAGTCTTGAACCTGTATTACAACAATAGGCCTGTGGCTGATTTGTCAGAGTTGAAAAATAATTGGTCCTTGTGGAAGCGCACAAAGAGTTGTCATCTTGCTTTCAACCAAACTGAGCTGAAAGTGGAGTTTCCTATTCCAATCACTGCTTGCAACTTCATGATTGAATTGGATTCTTTCTATGAAAATCTTCAGGCTTTGTCACTTGAACCATTGCAATGCCCACACTGCAGTCGACCTGTCACTGATAAACATGGAATTTGTAGCAATTGTCATGAGAATGCATATCAGTGCGGGCAATGCCGCAATATAAATTATGAGAATTTAGATTCTTTTCTGTGCAATGAGTGTGGGTACAGCAAATATGGCCGTTTTGAGTTCAGTTTTATGGCAAAGCCTAGTTTTACATTTGCTAACATGGAGAATGATGATGATATGAAGAGGGGTTTGGCAGCAATAGAATCAGAATCAGAAAATGCTCATAGGAGATACCAGCAACTTCTAGGCTTCAAAAAGCCCCTTCTCAAAATTGTGTCAAGCATTGGTGAGAATGAAATGGACTCACAACAGAAGGATTCTGTCCAGCAAATGATGGTCTCTTTGCCCGGACCTTCGTGTAAGATAAACCGTAAGATTGCTCGTCTGGGTGTCTTGTATGGTGAAAAGTGCAAAGCTGCTTTTGATTCTGTGAGCAAAAGTGTCCAGATTCTTCAGGGCATTCGTCGAGTTTTGATGAGTTACTTGCACCAGAAACATTCAGATGATGCAGTTGCTGCTTCCAGATTCGTGGTTTCCAGGTCTCCAAATAATTGCTATGGTTGTGCTGCTACATTTGTGACACAGTGTTTGGAAATGGTACATGCGCTTTCAAAGCATCCTAATACAAAGAAACGACTTGTTGCTTCTGGCATATTAACTGAGTTAATTGAAAATAATATTCATCAAGGTCCAAAAACAGCTCGTGTCCAAGCTAGAGCTGTACTTTCTGCTTTTTCCAAAGGTGATGTAAATGTAGTCAGTGAGTTGAACAGTTTAATAGAAAAGAAAGTGATGTACTGCC
The DNA here is from genome assembly GCA_948208565.1 of Hura crepitans. NCBI lineage: Eukaryota > Viridiplantae > Streptophyta > Magnoliopsida > Malpighiales > Euphorbiaceae > Hura > Hura crepitans. The sequence continues at coordinate 4,635 of CANXYI010183862.1, forward strand.
TTGAACATCACCGTTCAATGGATATTGCTGTTGCCACTCGTGAGGAGCTGTTACTGCTTTCAGAAGTGTGTTCCTTGGCTGATGAATTCTGGGAATCAAGACTACGTATTGTCTTTAAGTTGTTATTTTCATCAATTAAATTGGGTGCCAAACATCCTGCAATAGCTGAGCATATTATTCTCCCATGTCTGAGAATCATATCTCATGCATGCACCCCTCCGAAACCAGAGACATTGCAGAAAGAACACGTAATTGGGAAATCTGCTTCTGCAGCAGAGCTGAAGGATGAAAATAGCTCAATTACATTTGGAACTTTGAGTGGGGCCGTCTGTGGTAGCAAGTCAGTCCGAGAACCTCTTGAAAAAAATTGGGAAGCTTCTCAAAAGTCTCAGGATATACAACTGTTGAGTTACTCGGAATGGGAGAGGGGAGCATCTTATCTTGATTTTGTTAGAAGGCAGTACAAAGTCTCTCAAGCAGTCGAAGGGGCTGGCCAGAGATTTCGGCCCCAGAGACATGAATACTTGGCTCTCAAATATGCTCTTCGGTGGAGACGCTGTGCTTGTAAGACATCCAAGGGTGTTCTGTCCACATTTGAGCTTGGGTCCTGGGTCACAGAACTTGCTCTGAGTGCTTGCTCTCAATCTATTAGGTCAGAGATGTGCACGCTGATCAGTTTGCTTTGTGCCCAGAGTTCGTCAAGGCGGTTTCGATTATTGAACTTACTGATGACTCTGTTGCCCGCAACACTTGATGCTGGAGAAAGTGCAGCGGAGTACTTTGAATTGCTGTTCAAGATGATTGATTCAGAAGATGCTCGCCTCTTCTTGACTGTATGCGGATGTTTAACTACAATTTGTAAACTGATTACTCAAGAAGTGGGGAATATTGAATCCCTGGAAAGGAGTCTGCATATTGACATTTCACAGGGATTCATTCTTCACAAGCTAATTGAACTTCTTGGCAAGTTCTTGGAGGTTCCCAATATAAGATCCAGGTACCAGTGGCAGCTTATTAATTTTATTTGCTGAATTTTCTTGCTTTATCTTTTTAACTAAGTTTGTCTTTATGCTAGATTTATGCGAGACAATTTGCTGTCCGACATACTAGAGGCTCTTGTTGTCATTCGTGGATTAATAGTACAGAAGACAAAATTGATAAGTGATTGCAATCGGTTTCTGAATGATCTACTTGACAGTCTTCTGCTTGAAAGCAGTGAAAATAAGCGACAGTTCATCCGAGCTTGTATATGTGGCCTAGAAATCCATGGGGAGGAGAGGAAGGGACGGACTTGTTTGGTATGAATATGTTGTTTAATTCCCTATGCTGTTGTCTTTTTAATTTAATTTTCTAATGCCTTATTGCTTTAATCCTGGATGTGGATGTACACTTTGTTTCTAGTACTTATCAAGAGATGTGGCATAACCATGGTTGGCTCTGTATATTCTTTCTTATTGCTTTCTTCAAGAAATTGATGCTCTGGTTATATCACAATCCTATCATTGATATCTGTTAATTCGCAGTTCAGAAGTATGACTCTGTTTAATGATCTTTATTTTAAGTCTTTGAAAATATAATTGAATTATAAATTGGTTATTACTTAGGGTCCTAGAATGAACATTGTAAAAGAAGTTGGACAGCTCCCAGTTTCAGTGAGCATTTTGTTTCAAAGAGCTGCCCCCCAAATAAGTCTTGATTGCTTAGCTGTTAATTCCCCATTTGCTCTCTTTTCTTTGGGGTTGTTTTCTAGATACTAAGCATTAGGCCATTTCAAGATCAAGATTTTATTGAGTTTCCAACTGCTAATTTCCAGTCAAATTTATATGTTTGTGCAGTTCATCTTAGAGCAGCTGTGCAATTTGATCTGCCCATCCAAACCTGAGTCTGCATATCTATTGTTTCTAAATAAGGCACACACACAGGAAGAATTTATCCGGGGATCAATGACCAAGAATCCATATTCAAGTGCAGAAATCGGTCCTCTGATGCGGGATGTTAAAAATAAAATCTGTAATCAATTGGATCTCCTTGGCCTTTTTGAAGATGACTATGGCATGGAGTTGCTGGTTGCTGGGAATATCATCTCTCTTGATTTGAGTATTGCTCAGGTTTATGAGCAAGTGTGGAAGAAGTCAACTAGTCAATCTTCAAGTGCAATTTCTAATTCTTCCTTGTTATCATCTAGTGGCATGACATCAGGGAGGGATTGTCCACCCATGACAGTGACTTACAGGCTTCAGGTTGGTATTATTTGTTTGGAAAAAGCATGACCCTGATTGATGAGCTATTATTTATATCACTATTAATGTTGTTTTCTAATTGTATGTTGAGATTGCTTGAATGCACATACTTCTTTAGCACTTAATTGGAAGAACTATTGTGCAAAATGGAAGAAGATATTATTGTTAATAGAATTTTGAGCGTTTGAATATTTTTCTGGTTTTACTCAATGAGTGTAATGTTTAAAGCGATAGTATTCATTATAATCTACTCTTTGGGAAAATGAAGAGTTAAATGAATGTACCAGTCTTTCCTTTCTTTTAAAAATATGTCCTGAGTTTCCAATATTGGCGTCATTGTAGGAATTGAAATATTGCAAAACAATGCCCTTATTTCATGGTTTAGTATCCTTCAAGTTAAATAATGCCCTTTTTTCATGTTTTAATATCTTTCAAGTTAAGGTTTTTCTCTATCTTGTGAATCAGCAAAATGGAATTCAATTTGCATCTTTTTTCTTTTCAAATATACACTAAATCGTTGGTTTGATGGTGTGATCTTAGGAAATTATTTAAATGCTGATGGATTTTAGCATGAGGCTTATTTATCACTGATTTTTGCAAGAGGCTTATTTGTCACTCTTTCCTTTCTTAATCACTTCTTATTTCACATGTGCTTATGCTTGAGTTGTCTCTCTTTGAAAATTCAGTATGTAATTTGGCAATTGTATTATTGAGTATCATTATAATAGTCGTCATTATTATTTTTGGGGTAGGGATTGGATGGTGAAGCTACTGAGCCTATGATTAAAGAATTGGAGGAAGATAGGGAGGAATCACAAGATACAGAGGTTGAGTTTGCAATTGCAGGGGCAGTTCAAGAATATAATGGGCTTGAGATTCTCTTAGGCATGATTCAGGTGAGCTTTTTAACTTATTAACTGTATAAAGTTCCCTGATGAAAGTTTTCTCAGCTCGACTTTTAATTGTTACCCTCTAGTTGCATATTTGTGTTTTTTCAATGGTTGAAAATTTATGTTTAACGTTTTCCAAATAGATTTTTTAGTGAGTAGGCATCCGTAAGTTATGTAATGTATTTGTGAAAGTCTTTATTTTTTATTTTTTTGCTTTCCTATAGATACAAGTTAACTAAAATAATTGTTTCTGTAGAAAAAAGGTTAACCTGCAGGTTGTTAATGCTTCAGTAAGATTTTATCCTATGAAGATGATATTTATCTTGATTTATATATTTTTTATTGCTTGCATGCATCCTGGATGGCATTTTCTTTTATTTTTAAGTTAATCTTACTTAACTGGCATGGAGTTCATGTAGTTAGCATTAATTCTCCCCACTTTTCTTTCAGCAAAAGTAGCCTAGGTTTAAATGTCCTGACACATCTTACTTTGATTTCAACATACAGCGGTTGCGAGATGATTTCAAGTCCAACCAGGAACAGTTGGTTGCAGTTCTTAATCTCCTAATGCATTGCTGCAAGATAAGAGAGAACAGAAGGGCCCTGTTGAGACTTGGAGCTTTAGGTCTCCTTCTTGAGACGGCAAGGTGTGCTTTCTCTGTGGATGCCATTGAACCAGCAGAAGGCATTCTTTTGATTGTAGAGAGCCTGACTTTGGAGGCAAATGGAAGTGATAATATTAGCATCACGCAGAGTGCTCTTACAGTCACTAATGAGGAAACTGGAACAGGAGAACGGACCAAAAAAATAGTTGTTATGTTCCTGGAAAGATTGTGTCACCCTTCAGGTCTTAAAAAGTCAAACAAACAGCAGAGGAACACAGAGATGGTAGCAAGAATCTTGCCTTATCTGACGTATGGTGAACCTGCTGCAATGGCAGCACTCATTCAATATTTCAACCCATACTTGCAAGACTGGGGGGAATTTGACTGGTTGCAGAAACAGCATCAAGACAACCCAAAAGATGAGAACATTGCTCACAAAGCAACTGAGCAGAGGTTTATGGTGGAGAATTTTGTTAGAGTCTCTGAATCACTAAAGACAAGTTCCTGTGGGGAACGTTTGAAGGACATCATCCTTGAGAAAGGCATCACAGATGTTGCCGTCAGACATCTAAAGGAGACTTTCACAGTTGCTGGGCAAGCTGGTTTTAAATCTAACGCAGAATGGTCAGTAGGCTTGAAAATGCCATCTGTCCCATATATATTATCTATGCTGAGAGGATTGTCAATGGGGCACTTGGCGACTCAAATATGTATTGATGAGGGAGGGATCCTACCACTTCTCCATGCTCTGGAAGGAGTCTCTGGAGAAAATGGTGTCGGTGCAAGAGCTGAAAACTTGTTGGACACATTATCTAATAAGGAGGGTAAAGGAGATGGATTCTTGGGGGAAAAGGTGTGCAAGTTGCGTGACGCCACTAGGGATGAAATGCGGCGTCAAGCTTTGAGGAAGAGAGAGGAGTTACTCCAGGTACTTGCTGAGTGGCTGCTTATGGATCATTTCTGTTCTTTTTCCTAGAAATAACCTTGTTTCACCTCCAGAGGGTATTGTTGCCCTGAATTTCAACGAGAAGATGCTGTTTTTGCGTTGATTAATCCATTTATTGATAGATGAGGAGTTTCAGGACTAAATAGATTTCCAGTATATTTTCTGCTTGATTTTGAATTGTAAGCTTTTGCAGCCAAGCAAATTAACTTCATATATGGTTTGCTGGCTATTTTTCATATCACAGTATTTTAACAATAAGGATTTGGAATGTGAGAAGAGCTCACTTCTGATATAACAGTGATTTAAATATGATTTTCTTTGTGTTATTCATTATAGGGACTTGGAATGCGACAAGAGATTGCTTCTGATGGTGGTGAGAGAATTGTTGTTACTCAGCTGTTCTTGGAAGGTTTAGAAGATGTAGAGGAGGAGCAAGATGGGTTGGCATGCATAGTTTGTCGAGAGGGCTATAGTTTAAGGCCTACTGACTTGTTAGGTGTTTACTCCTACAGCAAGCGGGTTAATCTGGGAATTGGCACTTCAGGAAGTGATCGTGATGAGTGTGTTTACACCACTGTCAGTTATTTCAACATTATCCATTTTCAATGCCATCAGGAGGCTAAAAGAGCAGATGCTGCTCTCAAGAATCCAAAGAAGGAGTGGGGGGGTGCTACTCTCAGAAACAATGGATCTCTCTGCAACTCCTTATTCCCTGTTAGAGGTCCATCTGTTCCATTAACGCAGTATATCCGTTTTGTGGATCAATATTGGGATAACCTCAATGCCCTTGGGCGTGCTGATGGGAGCCGGCTCCGGCTGTTGACTTATGACATTGTTTTGGTAAAGAATTGTGTTTGTTTGGCTTTTATAGTTTTGAGTTATATATGTATCATGGCATAATGATCATTTTCCATTTATCTTTTTGGTTATAGATGCTAGCTCGATTTGCAACAGGAGCATCATTTAGCGCAGAGAGCAGAGGTGGTGGGAGGGAAACTAATTCGCGGTTTCTACCTTTTATGATCCAAATGGCGCATCACCTTCTTGAACAGGGAAGCCCATCCCAGCTCCATAGCATGGCCAAGGCTGTGTCATCATACCTATCTTCATCCTCGTCGGGTTCTAGATCTCCCACTCCTTTACCACATCCTGCTCCCAGGACTGAGGAAACCGTTCAATTTATGATGGTGAACTCACTTCTCTCTGAGTCCTATGAATCATGGTTAGAGCACCGCCGTTCATTCCTGCAACGTGGAATTTATCATGCTTACATGCAGCATACTCATGGCCGCTCCATAGCTAGGGCTTCATCCACTTCTACTGGCATGGTCGGAATAGAATCAGGAGGTACCAGCAGCAATTCAACGAGTGAAGCCGGGGGCACCGATGACTTGCTGCCTATCATGCGACCTATGCTTGTTTACACAGGTTTGATTGAGCAGCTGCAACGCTTTTTCAAGGTCAGAAAATCTACAAATGTGCCGCCTATTAGAGCAGAAAGAATTTCCACAGGATCAGAAGAACAGGGTGGAAATTTGGAAGGTTGGGAGGTGGTAATGAAGGAACGACTGTTAAATGTTAGAGAAATGGTGGGATTCTCTAAGGAATTGCTGCCATGGCTTGATGAAATGAACTCTGCCACCGATTTGCAGGAGGCCTTCGATATCATTGGTGTCCTCGCGGATGTCTTATCTGGTGGGATTGCTCGGTGTGAGGATTTTGTTCAATCTGCTATCAATGCCGGAAAAGGTTAAGGTTAAGGTATTCTAACCGAGTTAGGAGCATGGTGTGTTCGTTATCAAAATAATTAGCCGTCGTTGTCAAATTTGTATCGACGTGTGAAAAAGTACAAGTGTCTTTGTTACTATTCCCGTGAACAAAGACACTTGATATGATACTATACAATGAATTAGTATATGTTGGAACGCATTTTGCTCCTTGATTATGGAATCCTTTCTTCCAGCAGATGACCTTTTTTTTTTATCATTACATATCAGTTGATAGAATTTATAGTGTCTTATTAAATTAAATACATATATATTGAAAAAGAATGACATTGTCATATTATAGGTTATGCATCATCTACCAAGTATTCAAAAGGAAAATATTTCGCTAAAAATAAGATATGAGCTATGAAACAAGAGATAAAATAAATTGTGTAATTGGTGTTTGTTTAATTGGTTTAATGCATAAATTGATGCTTCAACAAGTATATTTTTATAAAATTAACTCACTTATTTAGACTTGTTTCAAATTAATACCTCTATTAAAATTACTCATAATAAATGCTTCTTAAACTTGACAAGACTTATGCAATACTAAATTGGTAGAGATGGCTGAAAAATGTGCAAATCACGCATTGAAAAAGTGTGAATGCAAGTAAAAAACATGTGAAATTAATAGACAACAACTGGCTATTAATAGTAAAAACTCCAATTATTTGCTATTTATTTTACATATTTTCAAATGCATCCTCATTTTTAGATACATAATTCACATGCTCTTCAGTTATATAAGCAACTAGTGAAATGTCGCGAGAATTTTATAATATATTGTTTGTTTAATATATTATTTAAAGACATATTAGTATTTTAATGTTTAAATGCATAACATTTTCATATATTAATATTTTTTTGACCATTTTAAAAAAATTAAAAGGAATGATCTATTCACTAATTTATTTATTTTTGAAGAAATGCATCTATTTGTTAAATAAGTATAAACCTATTTATTAAAAAAGTTTGTTAAACTCAAAATATTTATAATTAATATGTCTTATTATCAAACTACTTATATATTTGAGGGCTAAGTATATATTAGAATTTACCTTTCTTTTTAAAAGTGGTTATTCTTAGTTTGTAAGGTTATCATGAATATGCTAAATGACAAATTAGAGCTTTATTTTAGCCACGGGATAAAAAATACGTATACAAATATGAACAGAAACAAAAAAAAAATTATGATTTAATTTTAATTTTTTAAACTTTCCTTTTGTAGACATATTTTTTTAGATACTACAAAAGGTATATCATAAATATTGACAACATCACTCGTACTTAAAAGAGCATTAAAATATAAGTCTTGAGAAAATAATGTATGAGTAATACAGTGAATACAATTTTCAAATACACACCTTAGAACCATATTTATTAAGAACTACTTCCATCAAATTTACTATTAGAAAATATTCTTATTCATTATAATGCTTCTATTCTTAGATGTCTAATTTGAAACATTTAGCACAACTTGTCCTTTCGGTTCCATGAAAATCAATTTTGAAACCTTAATAATAATTTCAAAATTCTCTTCTATAAATACCATTTTCTAAATAGACCTCACTAGATAATCCACTCACTTAAAATGGAGCAATCAAGCTACTTTTAATCATATTTCTTATAACCCATTTTTCTAAATAAATGAAATGCAAAGATATTCAAAATAAATAGAGAAGCAACTCTCATCTGACTTTTAAAATGGAATCAATTTTTTTTTTGATAAGTAAAGAGGCAAAAATAGCTTAGCTCTAAACAACATTATTGAAAGAAACGCCTAAAATGTCCTCTTGTAAAATGCTGTCAAGTCTAGCTAGAGGATTGTGAAGCACTTGAAAACCTTGATGTTGACTTGTAGCAAGGTTAGCAAGAAAGTCTATAGCACGGTTACTCTCATGATAGGAATGCACTACTTGAACTTTCCAATTTTTTGACAGAAAAGCCATGATAGTCCAAACAATGACATAGGGAATATTCTCGCCTTCATGGCCATTGAGCAGATTGATGCATGTCAAATTGTCCACTTCTACTATCAAATTCTTTATCCCCATATACCATACAACTTGTAAGCCATCTAAGATGCCCATAATTCTTCTATTAAAATGAGGCAAGTACCTAGGTTCCTCATGTAACCACCTTACCAAATTCTATTCCAATCACGAATAAGACCCTCTGAAGAAGTAATACCGGAGCCTCTTTTAAAAGTCCCATATGAGTTTAATTTAAACCATATAAAGTCAGGAAAATTCCATCCAATCAGTCTCCATTTCCTTGGTCTCTTAGTAGTCTTCCAATCTATTTTGCTAGCTGACGCCTTCTTAATCTCTTCCACTCTTTCTAAGTAATCCCTGAGGAAGTCTTTCTTCTCAATAAAATTCTCATTCAAAATAATATTGTTCCTTTTGATCCAGAGCTTCCAATAGATAACACTAAAGAGAGTTTGGCAACTATCTTTACTCTTACCAAATTTGGAATTTAGATTGAGATTATCAATGATCCAATCCTTAAAAGGCGTATTGAAGAAGTCATCCAACAAACTAGGCAGTATAATTTTGGACCATGTGACCATCACATTAAAGCAACAATTGAGGACATGATTAGAGTCCTCCATATCAGCATTGCAAATATTATAGGAGGGATTCATAGTGATGTGTCTCCTAAATCGCTTAGCATTGGTAAGAAGCCTATCTTTCAAGGCAAGCCACATAGTCATCTTAATGCATTGAGGACCCATGAAACTCTAAGGGGTAAGCCAATTTTTGTCGATGGACTCACCTTGTCCTTCCTTTAAGTTATCATAGGCTAAGCTAACAGTGAATTGCCCTGATTTACCCTATTTCCATATAAAATAATCATTTTCTACTTGAAAGGATAGAGTAACCACTGCAGCAATATGGATAAGTCCTTGATGATTTACATAATGACTAAGTAATGTCTAATCCCATTGCCCATTTTTATCGACAAAATCCACCACTTTCTACTGTATATCAATCATCACAATAGTGTTTTTCTTATATGGAAGTA